>ML782318.1:495815-550698 GCA_009831015.1 Picea engelmannii | reverse complement strand
CAGGGAGTTGGTGCTTCCTTCTAGTGGGTGCTAGAGAAAACAGAGAGTTGGTGCTCTCAGCAAGTTGCAGCTTGCAAAACTGAGGTTGTAGCCTCATTATGAGTTGGTGCTCATATGTATGATACTGTAAAGAATGTAACCATAACTTATCATATAAAGGAAAATAGGTTTTTACCCTGCATGGGTTTCCTCGGGAAATATCTATATATGTGTTTCTCATATATGTGAATGATGCTGAAAGTGCCATTGTTTATTTCCCTGCATTATTGTGATCATCATTTAGTGTCTCTACAAAGAGTTTAAAAGAATCATAATTGTTTAAGCACGGTAACAACTGATTCACCTCCCCTCTCAGTTGTCTAACAGTAACTGCAAAGAGTATTCTATTTATTATTGATGTATTATTCATTAGATCAATTCCCTTTTGTGGATTGATCATGTTGGGTATTGTAAATTACCAAATCCCCTTTTGTGGATTGGTCAAACCCTAATTGTAATAGGCAGAATGAGAAGTCAATCCCTGGAATATATTAAAGTGGTTATAACCACCCAGAATGAGAAGTCGGCCTTGCCAGTGAAAAGACACCTCAGTTCACATCTTCCAGATTGTATAAATAAGAGAGGCCAACACCTCATTTGGTCACTCACTCACTTGATGATTAGAGCGCAAGTTTGGAGATGCAGTTGGAGAATAAGAGAGAGAGAGGCACACTACTTGGGAGAGGACTTTTTGTCTTGTTTGGTTTATTCTCTTGGAATTGTATTGGATATCTATACTAAGGAAGTTTTTGTTGGGTTTTCTCCCCCATGAGAGTTTCCTAGGATAAATGATGTGTCTCTTGTGATTGTGTATTTCTCAATGATCCTATCTATGCTATGGTTATCTAGTGAATTGAAAAGAAACCTAATAATAGCTTAAACCTTAACAGTTAGAAATATGCAGGTAGTTCCATATTTCATTAAACATCAAGAAGTTCATCTTTGAAACACCTTTTGGGATGCTATTGGGCCATATAGTATGCAAGAAAGTTTTTCTTGTAGATCCTGCCAAGATTGCAGTAATTGTTAATCTGCCACCACCAAAAACAGTCTGTCAATTGAGAGTGACATTGGGACACACAAGATACTACATGAAATTTATAATGGGGTATGCGTAGATCACTGTGCCAATGGATAAATTTATAAGGAAAGACACAAAGTTCTAGTAAAATGAGGACTGTCAACACGGTCTAGACACTCTAAAAGAAACAATGTTAACCACACCAATACTAGTATTCCTGGATTGGGAAAATACATTCCATGTACATGTAGATGCATTGACCATAGAACTTGAAGTTATTCTGGTGGAGCTAGGAGAATGAGAATTGGACCATCCTATAACATTTTCTAGTAGAAAACTATCAGAATCGAAGCAGAACTATAACACCACAAAGAGGGAAGGCTTAGCTATGGTCTACGCGCTTAAGAAGTTCAGACATTATTTATTGGGAAAACATTTCAAGATGTTCAGAGACCATTCAACACTCAAATATCTCATCAACAAGCTAGTGTTGGGGTGGAGGATTTGTAGATGGTTATTGATGTTTCAAGAATTTGAATTTGAAGTGATAGTCAAACCAGGAAAGTTGAAAGCAGGACCCAATCACCTATCGTGTATTACTAATGGGGAGGAACCTATGAATCTAGAGGACAATTTTCTCGACGTGTAGCTATTTTCAGTCCATATAGCCGATGAATACTTCACAGACATCATCCGGTACTTGAGTACAGGGATTGCGTCACATGAATATGACACTGCACAGAAGAAAAATTTAGTAGCAAAGGCTCCAAACTATCAGTTAATTGCAGGACACTTATACAAAATGGGTGCAGATAGCATCTTGAGAAGATGTGTGCTAGAACATGAAAGACCAAGGATCTTAGTAGAATTCCATGATGGAATAGAAGGAGGAAATTAAGCAGGAAAAGCTACCATGTAGAAGGTATTGCACACAGGACTATGGTGGCCGACCATTCACAGAGACTCGAAGGAATACTATCAGAAATGTGATGTATATCAAAGGGTTGGCAAACCGAATATAAGGGACAAGGTGCCCCTGTGACCACAAGTAACTTTGCAGGTATTTGACAAATGGGAAATAGATTTTGTGGGACCAATTAACCCATTAACAAAAAGGTCAGGAGCGAGGTACATTATCATTGCGACAGAATACCTGACAAGATGGGTAGAAGAAACACCAGTAAAATATTGTAGCATAGAGATAACATCACACTTCCTATTTGAGCAAGTGAGCACTAGATTTGGTTTCCCGGGATTTTGATGAGTGACCAAGGCACTACTATTAAGGTTATGACTGAGGAATTTGAAGTTCATCATCAAAAGAGTACACCATATCATCCTCAAACAAATGGAGTAGTGGAAGCCTTTAAAAAAATCCTTGAAAATGCACTAACAAAGATCTACAACATAAATGGGGATGAATAGGACTTGAGGATACCAGCGGTATTGTGGGCATACATGACCATATGCAAGAAATTGATAGGACAAACGCCATTCAGATTGGTGTATGGACAAGAAGTTGTGGTGCCATTAGAATTTTTGGTACCTAGTTTGCACCTAGCAACAATTACAAACATGACAGAGTGAGGCATAGTACATGAAAGACTAAATTGACTGTTGGTCATGGAGGAAGACAAGATTCTAGCAGGGTTTCACCAAGAAGTATAGAAATCAAGGGACAAAGCTTGGCATGAAAAACATATCAAGAGAAAGGATTTCAAGGAAGGAGACTTAGTCTTGTTGTATGACAGTTAATCCCTTCAGCACCCAGGAAAACTCAGAATGCATTGGTTAGGACCGTACGAAGTGAAGATTGTCACAGACAAGGGAGATGTACAGTTGAAGGATTTAGGAGGAAAAAAACTCGGAGGGATGATTAATGGGAGCCGAATGAAGCTTTATAGGGACACTCAACCTCCTCGAACTTGAATAAAAAAAAAAAACATAGAAGATATACCATGTCAAACATCAAAAGATAACAATAGAGGCATCGTGCGCCGAAAAGATAGTGAGCATGCACACTCGAAAATTCCAGCACGATGGAGAAAATGGCCAACAATCACTACAAAGCGGAAAACAACGTGTTACAAGGGAAAAAATCTCTATGGCCAAGGGTAAACCACAACAGACAGGTATGACTGTAGAAATCAACTCAATTCCAACTTGTGCTATATAAACTATTGTGAAATACAAGGAATAAGCATACCTTGATCCAATCGTTTGATGTCATTCCACCATTGAGCACTTTGACCCAAAGCTTTACATTTGCAAGAAGTTCTCAAAAAACAAGCGATGAAAGTATATAGTGACAATATATAAAATGAGTTAGCACATCAGATAGAACAATCCATTAATAAACATTACAAACATGCCCATGGATAATAATCATATATTTGCAAGATATTGATAGGACGGGAAAGGAGTATTTCTTTTAATAATTGATCAACAGAAGTATCAACATTAGAGACTTCCGTGTCGGCATGTTTCGAAACCAATAAACCAAGTTCCTTCCAACTGGGTCTCCACCACTTCAATCCTCCACCAAAGGCAAGCTCATAGAAAAGAGGTAATGAGGTCCTCTCGACAATAAGGAAAGAGATTGGGGGTTGAACACTGTGTTCATACTTGAGGGACAAAGGGATGCAGACTCAATATGAAGTAATTTCTCTAGAGTCACTTTGCTCTCAAAGTTGAATGCTTTCTCCTCCTTTTCCATAGCTCGAAATTGTGCTCTTATAGCCTCCAAAATGCAACTGAAGGGCCGACTTGGAACGTTTCTAGTATATGGAAGGCCAAAGATCAGAGATCTTTTGTCGTGACATGGAAACCTGAACTCATTTTGTATTTTATGGCACAAATCCTAATATACACGAGCTGTAGTGGAGCAGCAAGCATATACGCATCTTGAAAAGCAGTTAGGAAGCATATATGTGGAAAAATATGTATTTTTGGCTCTGGATTTATGATGCAGGAGCATCGTAAGCAACCATCCAAGCGAGCATGAAGGAAGAAGACAACTGGAAAGTGCAACACACATTTTACATGTTTTGGAAATGTTTTTGAAGAATTAATGAAATGGTTAAATGGAAGCGTACTTGCGTATTGTAAACAGATCATGAGCGATTCGCTCTCATCTGTAGGAGGTAGAGGCATTTATGCATAGTGAATGAAAGTAGGCAGATTTAAATTCTAGATTAGACAGTTTTAGGAATAGGAGGGAAAAAGGATATAGACACCCATCTTTGTATCATTGTATCATTAGAACATTAGCATAGAGCAAGAGAAGGGGGAGTTGTAGCAGAGAGTTTAGAAGAAGAACTCATGAACAAGAGCTTTGAATTAATATATGAAGCTTTAATTCAGATCTATGGTGTTATGAAGTTTTTTGTTTGTACATGATAAATGGTCTGCTTACAGTTGTTTTATGCTATCTGTTATGCATTTTCTTTAGTACTGTGAATGTATGATTTCATGTTGAATGTTTGAATCTGAGAGAAGGAGAATGAGTTTCAATTGTTTCTCTTCCTGAGTGAGAGAATTTCCTATGAGGAGTGCATTGACGAAGGTTCATAGTTCATCTCTGAAAGCTTAGGTGGGATATCGTTGTTCTCATTCCCACAGAAGTGTAGGCAAAGCATAAGAGCTGTGCAAGGTGTGCACAAGATGGGTGAAACCTTATAATTTATCAACTAAGGTTGAGAGATTGAAAGATTGTTGTTGCAGAGAAAGTGTACAAAGTTGGGGGTTCAAATACGCTGAGGTATTCGAAGGATTTCCGCAAAGAGTGCGTGCAGAAGTCTTCTTGAAGACCTGAGTTGCTAAGAAAGATCAGAAGGGTTAGGGCCTTCGAATCATTCAAGAGAAAGAGGGAATCCCAAGTGGTGTGCAGAAGTCACGTCCCAGAGAAGGATTGCAGAGTCGATTTTGAACCAGAGGTTCTTGAGGAGGAACTGAACGGTCATAATTCTTTGAGGAGAACTCCTGAAATAGCAAGGACCGCAACATCCAAGAAAGTTACAGGGTGGTTAGAGGCAGGCGAGATTACCACTCTAGGATCCAGAATCAACGTGGATCATTGATCATGCTTTGTACAAGCCGTCAGATCATTTCGGCATTTCGAGGATCCTAACGACAAGGTGTTGAGCACAGAAAAATGAAAGTCCCGAAGTCATGAGTTGTGATAGGAATTGGATTAGAGGTTCGGGATTTTAGCACTTCAGGTGTCGGAAGACAGAGGAGACAACACTTTGGGAGCGAGAGTCCTGAAAACCCAAAAGAGTGACAGGTGGTAGGAGTCTATGTTAAAGGTCGAAAACTGCAAGGGTGACAGGTGGCGTGTCTTCATCAATTGGCGGAGTCAAACCTTGTGGACCATTTCAGGGTTCAGAGGTTGAAGGACGAAGAGCCTTGCATCCGGATTAGTGAAATTGTGAAGTCCGAAACCCCAATGAAGTGAGAAGCCCTTTGAAAATTTAACCTGTGCTGAGTGCATCGGAGTTCGAAAATTCAGGTTTCGAAAGGTGTAGAGATAAGAACCCTCAACATCAGAGATCGGGAAATTGCGAAACCCGAAATTCCAAAGTTGTGAAGGGCACGATCCTATTTCAGGTCAGGAGATTTGGGTTGATGCTTCATGTTTGATCATGTGAGAACACTCATAAGGACATGTGGAAAAACACTGTTGTGTGTGAAGATTATTTCCTGAGGGGAAACCAAAGAGTCTATTAGACTCAAAGGGCGACCCGAGGGTTTGGGGGTTTGCGTCAGTTGTGGTATCAGAGCCTAGAAAGATTTATTTGCTTTCTATAGCAGAGAAAAGAGGAATTTTACAGCCATGTCACCGAGAAGAGACAGGTAAATACCTGATCCACCAGAGGAAAGGGAAATGCCAAGAAGAAGAGACAGGCAAATACCTGATCCACCAGAGGAAAGGGAAATGCCAAGAAGAAGAGACATGCAATTACCTGACCTGGCAAGGGAAAGAGAGATGTGTGAATTACATGCCAGTCTTGATGCCATGGAGACGACACAAAGGTGCATAGTTGACACTGGGGATATCAGCGAATCTGAAAGTGAAAATGAAGCCCAAACCGAGGAAGTTGCAGTCGAAGATGCTGTGGAGGAACGCCTATTCAAGGTTGTTGCAAGGATAGGTGCCAGGGAAAAAATGGAGATTCCCATGTATGAGGGAAACCTGGATGTTGAGGAGCTTCTGGATTGGATTAGAGCTCTGGATAAATATTTTGACTATGAGGACGTCGAGGAAGACAAGAACGTCAAACATGCTATCACAAGACTTAAAGGACATGTAACACTGTGGTGGGATGAATTGCAGGCTGATAGACGCTGCAAAGGCAAGCAGAAAATCAAAAGCTGGGATAGAATGGTCGCAAAGATGAAAGCCAAATTTATACCCAGGGATTATCAAATTACTCTATTTCGGAGAATGCAGAATTTGAGACAGAAGCTGATGTAAGTGAAAGAATACATTGACAAGTTCTACAAGATAAACATCAGAGAAGGTCATCTGGAAAGCGATGATGAAAAGGTTGCCAGGTACATGAATGGTCTGTGGTATGACATTCAAGATGAGATGAGCATGATGATCTTTTGGAATGTGGAGGATGCTTATCAGATAGCTCTGAAAGCTGAAGAGAAGCTGAGTCAGAAGAAAGGTCAGAGAGGCCGAGGCATAAGTCAAGTTAGAGGCAAAGAAGTTGCCCAAGACAGAACTCATAAATCTAAAGAAGAGGGGAAGAAACCTCAAACTCAACCTCAACCTGAAAGAGGAGGAACCTCATAGAGAGGGCAGTATGCTGATAGAAACACTTTTCCTCGAGCCAGAGGAAGAGGAAGAGGTAGAGGTGGTGAAGTGAAATGTTTTGCCTATGGAAAAATTGGACATAAATCTTATGAGTGTCCAGATAAGAAGAAAGAAGGTGGTGAAACTCACATTTCCGAAGCACAAGGATGAAATGTTGAGGCAGAAGATGCTGAGGGAAGAAGATCACTAATGATGAGGAAATTTCTCTTAACGCCAGAAAAGGAGGTGGAGAACCTAGCCCAAAGGAACAAACTTTTTCGAACTGCTTGGAAGACCAAAGACATGGTATGCAAAGTCATCGTGGACAGTGGTAGCACACACAATCTCATTTCTACAGAGATGGTAGAAAAGCTAGAGCTGGAGACTATTGAACATCCAAGCCTATACAGAGTTTCATGGCTACAAAAAGGACATCAGGTAAATGTCACTAAACAATGTTTAATTGAATTTAAAATAGGAGGATATAAGGATGAAATACTATGTGATGTCATTCCTATGGATGTTTGTCATCTATTGTTGGGTAGACCATGGCAATATGACATGAATGTGATTCATGATGGGAGAAAGAACACATACACCTTGGAAAAGAATGTGAGAACTCACATGTTGCTGCCAATTAAGGATAAAGAAGTGAAACCAGAAGTGAGCAACACTGTACTTCTCATGAGTGGGAAGGAACTTCTTAAGAAGGTTAAGAAGAAGGAAGATATACAATTCATCGTGGCTAGGAAGCCTAGAATTGTTTTAACCAGTACATGAGTGGATGATTTACCAGAGGAAATCCAGAAGTTACTAGAAGAGTTTGCTGATATAGTAGTGGACGAACTACCTTGTTCGTTGCCGCTGATCAGAAGTATAAGTCATCACAACGATCTTATACTGGGAGGCATTTTACCAAACAAAGCAGCGTACAGGTTGACACCGTAGGAGAATGAAGAGGTCAAGAGACAAGTCCAAGACTTAATGGACAAAGGATTGGTTAGAGAGAGATTGAGCCCATGCGCTGTTACAATAGTGCTCAGCCCAAAGAAAGATGGAGGTTGGAGGATGTGTACAGACTCAAGGGCAATCAACAGGATTACCATTAAATATAGATTTCCTTTGCCAAGGATGGATGATTTGATGGATTGCTTGAGTGGAGCAATTTTTTTTCAAATATTGATTTGAAAAGAGGATATCATCAAATTTTTATGAGGGAAGGTGATGAATGGAAGACAACCTTCAAGACAAATGAAGGGCTATATGAATGGCTTGTTATGCCATTTGGCCTAACAAACGTGCCTAGTACTTTCATGAGGTTGATGAATAAAGTCCTGAAGGATTTTATAGGAAAATTTTTCATCGTATATCTTGACGATATATTGATTTTCAACAAGATAGAAACAAAACACTTGAAGCATTTGGCTACAGTGATGAAGAGACTACAACAAGAGAAGTTGCTGATAAATATGAAGAAATCATCATTCATGAGGACAGAGCTCATTTATTTGGGGTTTGTCATCTCTGTAGATAAGATGAAAATGGATCCAGATAAAGTGGAGGTGATTAAGAATTGGCCATCACCGAGGAGTATATTTGAAGATAGAAGCTTTCATGGATTGGCTAGTTTCTACAGGATATTTATCAAAAAATTCAGTGGAATTAGTGCACCGATGATGGACACGGTGAATAAAAGACATAAATATTTTCACTGGACGGAAGAAGTAGATAAAAGTTTCAATCTATTGAAAAGGAAGATTACTGAACAACCAATTTTGGTGTTGCCAGATTTCAACAAGACGTTTCAGGTTAAGTGTGACACAAGCAGATTTGCAATTGGAGTGGTCTTGAGCCAAGATGATAGATCGATTGCATACTTCAGTGAGAAATTGAATGAAGCAAATATTAAATATTCAACATATGACAAGGAATTCTATGCAGTCATACAAGAACTGAAGAAATGGAGACATTATTTGGTTCCTAAAGAGTTTGTTTTGTATAGTGACAATCATGCTTTACAATTCGTGACTCAATAGGAGAAGTTGAACCAAAGACATGTTAAATGGGTTGAATACATGCAGAATTTTACTTTTGTAATTAAACATATTTCTGGAACTGCTAACAAAGTTGTTGATGCTTTGAGCAGGAAATGTTTGCTAATGCAGGAATTCAGAGTCAAAACTTTGGGTTTTGATAACCTCAAGGACATGTACAAAGATGACCCAGATTTCAAAGAGGCGTATGAGGCATCTGAGAATCCAATTCTTAGAGACAGAAGTCAATGGACTGAATATATGATCCAATATGGATTATTATTCAGAGGCAATCAACTGTGTATTCCAAAATGCTCCATGAGGGAGAATCTGTTGAAAGAAAAACATAGTGGAGGATTGGCCGGACATTTCAGTCATGAAAAAATGTTCTCAAAATTAAATGGCTCATATTTTTGGCCACGGATGAGGACAGATGTAAAAATATTTGTGGACATATGTAGAATTTGTTAGCACACAAAGGGAAAAAGGCAGAACACAGGGTTATACCAACATTACCCATACCTGAGAGGTCGTGGGATGCAGTGAGCATGGATTTTATATTGGGGCTGCCAAGAATGCAAAGAGGGTTTGATTCAATCTTTGTGGTGGTAGACAAATTTTCAAAGATGGCACACTTTGTACCATGCCAGAAAACCAGCGACACAACTTATATTGCGAACCTATTTTTCAAAGAAGTTGTCAGACTTCACGGCTTACCAAGGAGTATTGTTTTAGATCGAGACACCAAGTTCGTGGGACATTTCTAGAGGACTTTATGGAAGAAGTTGGGGAATTTTTTTTCATTTAGCTTAGTATATCACCCTCAGACGGATGGGCAAATAGAAGTTGTAAATAGAATCTTGGGAGAACTGAGGAGTCTAGTGACTAAACACCATAGTCAGTGGGATCACATTCTACCATAGGCGGAAATTGCTTATAATGATTCGATCAATAGAAGAACAGGATAGAGTCCATTCCAAATTGTATATGGAATGCAGCCAAGGGGAGTTTCTAAATTAAAGGATTTAGAACAGAATGAAACTAGAAGTGCTAGTGTAGAGGATTTTGCAGAAGCAATGAAGGAACTTCACAGCCAAGTGAGGGAACGTTTGCAAAATTCGAATCAAGAGTATAAACGCAGAGTAGATCAACACAGGTGAGAACTTCAATTTGAAGTTGGTGATCTGATTCTTTCACATCTAAGCAAAGAAAGGTTCCCAAGGGGAACGCATAACAAACTGAAAATGAAGAAGATTGGACCATGCAAGATCATAAAGAAATTTGGGGCAAATGCATATGAGATCGAATTACCCAATGGGATCGAAATTTCACTGATATTCAACATATCAGATTTGTACCCTTACAGAGCTGAAGAAGTAGGGGCAGAGAATGAACAAACAGAAGTTCAGTGGACCAAACAAATGCCTATAGCTGCAAAGTATAATTGATCAGAGGGTCAACAGGAAGACCAAGAGGAAAGAGTATTTTGAATACTTGGTCAAATGGAAGGGACATCTAGTTGAAGATGCCAGTTGGGAGGATGAAGCAGAAATTTAGAAGCATGGAAAAACCATGCAAGAGCTCATGAACAGGAGTTCATGAAAATTTTCAAGCAAGGGAGTATGATGCAGAAGCATCATAAGCAGCTAGCCAAGCGAGCATGAAGGCAGAAGATAGCTGGAAAGTGCAACACACATTTTACATGTTTTGGAAATGTTTTTGAAGCATTAATGAAAAGGTTAAATGGAAGCGTAATTTTTTATTGTAAACAGATCATGAGCGATTTGGTCTCATCTACAGGAGGTAGAGGCATTTATGCATAGTGAATGAAAGTAGGTAGATTTAAATTCAAGATTAGACAGTTTTAGGAACAAGAGGGAAAACGAATATAGACGCCCTCATCTTTGTATCATTGTATCATTAGAACATTAGCATAGAGCAAGAGAAGGGAGATCTATAGCAGAGAGTTGAGAAGAAGAACTCATGTATAGGAGCTTTGAATTAATATATGAAGCTTTAATTCATATCTATGGTGTTATGATGTTTTCTGTTTGTACATGTTAAATAGTCTGCTTAGAGTTGTTTTATGCTATCTGTTATGCATTTTCTTTAGTACCGTGAATGTATGATTTCATGTTGAATGTTTGAATCTAAGAGAAGGAGAATGAGTTTCAATTGTTTCTCTTCCCGAGTGAGAGAATTTCCTGCAAGGAGTGCAGTGAAACGTCCGCAAGGAGTGCGTTGACGAAGGTTTAGAGTTCATCTTTGAAATCTCAGGTGGGATACCATTGTTCTCATTCCCACATAAGTGTAGGCAAATCACAAGAGTCATGCATGGTGTGCGTAGGCTAGGCGAAACCTTAGAATTTATCAATAGATTATGATGCGTGCAAATGACAAAGTGTCGTGTTCAAGGGCGACTCTAAGAATTACTGGATAATGTTTTCAAGAGACTGCTTGGCTTGCTCCTTTCAATTTTTCCCCCATCCAGATAGACGAGTACCTCTTTTTGATTTAATGAGCTCAAGGAGGATAACACATGCTCGATATAACTCACCTTCACTAAGTTCCTCTTCCTTTGTTTAACGAATCGGAAGAAGTAAGGGATCGGTCCCATATGGGCCTGTCGATGTGTGTTTTAACGAGTCCAAAGACAAAAAACTTGAAGGTTTTTCGGGATTATAGAGTTTGGAAAAACACTTAAAAGAGAACTCTCTCAGTTCCTTTTTCGTACAATAGTCTAACGAGACCGAAAAAGAGATAAACTATCGCTCGAAAGACGCCCTTTCCAACCTTTTAATGAGCATGAAAGGAAGCAAGATCACTCGACAATCTTTTCATATTTAGAGAGTCTGAAAAGAGTTTAAAGATGACTCCAGGGGGGTTCCTTTTTTGTGTATCCATACAGGTCCGAAAAAGAGATAAAAGTATACCCGGATGCATTCTCATGTATTTACGAGCATGAGAAAGAACAAAGACTAAGCTCGATACTCTACCCCCAGCTTGAAATCTAGTGACTTGACTCCAGAATGATCATCAAAGGCTGGAGACATGCCCCCCAAGCTTCAATTCATTCACCAACTTTGAGTTTGTCACCAATTTCTGTGCTAGATGGAGAAAAAGGATACAGGTCGATGAAATGAAGGTTAAAAAATGAGACCTAATGAAAGACTCGACTCGACATCTACGAGATCTGGCGAAAGACTCAACTTGAAAGGAGAGGTGATTGTTTCATTTTTTAACGAGCTTGACATAGGAAAAGAACTATGCTCAAGGTTCCAGGTTCGATCCTCAGATTGCTGTTTCATTTTTTAACGAGCTCGCTATAGAGAAGAAAACTATGCTCAAAGCCTCTATTTCATTTTTTAACAAGCTTTCCATAGAGAAGAGAAACTATGCTCGTGGCCTCTATTTCATTTTTTAACGAGCTTGCCACAGAGAAGAGAAACTTATCTCGTGGTTTCATTCGGATCATGGCTTCCAAGAGGATAATGCTCTGGAAGGGTACCATGTCAAGGAACACAACTAGGTCATGGCTTCCAAGAGATCTTCATCGGATGGAAGGAAATCACTCTGGAAGGAACACATGTCGAGGGTCGTGACAGGGGTAAGGAGACCGAGCTCCAATAACCCTACTGAAGAGATCACCATGTCAGCTACCAGATCCAAATCGTCAAAAGTTGAGGTCATGGGAGACAACGCCACATAATTCACATGTGGCAGGGGTGATACTGTCTGCATATAAGAACCACTTAGGGAGGTAACCCAGTCAGGGCCAATGAATGAAAGTTGATCAATAGTCACAATTCTTCCATCGTGAGGGAAATACATCACGCAGAAAAGGGTGGATACAAGATCTTTCATAGCATAGACATAATCCCGCCCAAGGAGTAAAGAGAAATCTAAGGGGTCTCGGACTACCATGACATCGATAAAGATAGTTTTCTCTCCCAAAGTTACAGGAAACCGAGAAAGGATCCCTAAAGGTTGACTAGTTCCTCTGTTAAAAGCTAATAGATTCTGTGTAACTGGTGCAAGCTGTGGAAAACCCAAAGCGTACCAAGCAATAGAAGACAAAATACTAACGGACACACCTTCATCTATTAGCATTTGAGGAATGTCCCGACCACGAACCTGTACTGTGATTTGGAAAGGAACGTGAGAGGGAAGACGAGGTCCAGTTAGCGCACCCCAATCAAAAAGGATGGCTTCATTACTTGGAGGGGGTTTCGTAGGAGAAGGAGGAATGTCCCCCAGTACGGTAGAGTCTGTATTAATGAGAAAAACATGGGCAATATCGGGTTTACTCTCTAGAAGGAGAGTAGGATCGACCGATGACTGGATTGGATCAACCAATGGTGGAGTTGGATAGACCACTTTGGCACTCTTCAGAGGAAGAGTGGGACTAACCGAGGAAGGAAATGGATCAGTCACTTTGGCACTCTTCAGAGGAAGAGTAGGACTGACCGAGGAAGGGACTGGATCAACCACTTTGGCACTCTTTAGAGGAAGGGTGGGATTGATTGACGACAGAACTAAATCGACCACTTGGGTTTCATTCTCTAAGGGAAGAATGGGGTCGACGGGTGAAAATGGATCGACTGCTTTGGTGTCACTCTTTTGATGAAGAGCGGGGCTGATCGATGAAGGAACTGGATCAGCTACTTGGGTTCATGGTTCAATCGAGGAGGAAACTAGATTGACCACCTGATCAACCAGACTGACCGGGGATGGAACCGGATTGACCAGTCCATCAACCAATGATGGGTCGAAGGAAAGATTACGATAACCTTTTGGAAGTTGAAGTTTTTCCAAAAGAGAAGAAGCCTCGTCCATGCGAGGACAAAGGTCAGAGTAATGATTACCTTTACATAACATGCAAGGGAACTTGACAGTTTTCTTCTTCTTACCAACCTTAATGTCACTAGTTGACGGGGTATCATCGACATGACCGACAGAGGCCGATGACGTGGAGGACCACATTTCTAAGACCCGGGTAAGAACGGGGCAATCCCTTAGAAAGTGGTCACCCTTACAAAGGCTGCAAGGGAATTTGGTCTTTGGATTCTTCATTTTAATCTTGTTGACTTCATCAACACTCCCAGTACTATTAATAGTAACTGGTTTCTTAGAGCCAACATCTGATGTTGTTGGGGCCTTTGTCCTTTTCAGGTTCTTCTTCTTCTTCTCTTTCCGTTTCTTCTTCTTCTGATCAACCTGGCTACTTGTTTTAGAGTTTTCACTAGACGAAGAAGGAGAAATGGAAGGAGACCTGATGGACGAAGAAGGCAAAAAGTTGACATGAGGTTGATGTGTGGGTGGTGTATTGACATCCAAAGTATTAGGTGCAACTGAAACATTGGGAGGATTCAGGATCACCAGAGTGGGGAACAACCAAATTGGTAATCCAATAGTGAGTCCTGGAAGACTCAGTGTGGCAACATATGGAGGACCAAAGTTTCTAAACGAAGGAAAGGTATAAGGTTCCCCAGGAGAAGGGGTTCCTCCATTGGTACTCCTAGGATTTGATGCCATTATCACTGACTCAACCTAAGGTCCACTAAGTAAAACAAACAACACACGCTACGAATCTAAGAAGCAATCAATCAAACAAACCCTCCTATGATGAAACCACTAGTTGGTGATGAAATCCAACGTCGCGAGATCAAAATAGGAAGGGGTGGGGATAGAGAGGGTGGATCAGTTACGTTGGCGACCTGCTTAACGGAATTACGCCTTGGTGCAAGCTTCCACACAGTAATTGTGTATTTACCCTCCAAGGAGCCCGAGTGAGTTTGACCAATGTCTGTTCCAGGTATAGTGAGACTTCCGTTCACCGTCACCTTGTGCGAGACCCTAAAGATTATGGCTACTAAGGTCACCAACTCGTAGTCAGCCCCTGGGTGGGTACAGTCGACAGTCCAATCGGAACGTATGGGCAGGATAACAAGTCTGAAATCAACTTGAAAGGCTTCCACTCAACATTGTGGGTATACCTTCCAGTGACCCCCAATATACTATCCGACCACTACAAATAGTTGAACCATGGAGGGATAATCTCCATAACTCACCCGAATGCGACCTCATGTGTAACCCCTCTGTGAGAGGGGGATCCCAGGCAGACTAATACGACAATTGGATTTGACTGTCCCTACCGCAAGATACTAAGTTTGTTTGATAGCTTTGGAAAGTTATCCTTTCAACCTATTCCAAATCCCTACACCTTAAACTAATGTAGGTTTGCTAACAAAGATGTAAAAAGTCTGATAAATTTTAGTTAAGCATTGATTTTAATGGCTATTGTTTACTCAGAGGGTGTACGAAAGTGAAACTAATGGAATGATGACTCAATTCCCAAAAATATGCATGAAATATGATAAGCAATCATTTCTTTTCAATGAATACCTATTTAAGGGAAAGATGAAGAGTCGTTTTCACTATCAAACACTTGATAAGGAATGCCCTCAATCAATTTTGTTCTCAATCAAATCCAATATGATGCTACAACATTTCAGAAATGAAAACTACTATGAAAACTAATCATTAAGATGTACTTTTGTCGTTTTCATGCGAATGATAATCAATTCAATGCAAAATTTATCTTGCCAACTACCCTTTCAGATCAAGGAGATTCAGACAAGAATATGCAGATTTCGCACAAACAACACACCCTTTTGCAATCAAACAAGAGAAAGAAAATAAAAAATGCAAAAGGAAGGATAAAGGGATTGGATCAGATGACCTCAAAGAACCAAATGAGAAGAGTCACAGACTTCTAATGTCCTTCACTAGAGTTCCCACTCAGTCGGATAGGAGAGAAGAAAGCAAGGGATTGATTTCAAGCTCTCATAAGAAAAAACTCAAAAATAATGAAGAAGGGCATAAAATCTGATCAATAAGGTGTTTACTTCTCAAGAGGAAGCATGTCAAAGGTCAAAGGAAGCATCATTCAATCACAAAACAACTCAGCAAGTGAAAAAACAAGGTTTGGACCTCCAAAAATTGCAATTTTGGAAGAGATTTTGGGCAAAAATGGATGGTGCTCTGGTATAAGGGCCACTAGAGCATTATAAAGCTCTGTCCAATAGCTTAAGGGAGCACTGGTGCTCTGCTAACAAGGTAGGGGAGCGCTGGAGTCCTAAAGCTCAGAAAAAAGTCCAAAAAACCCAAAAATTCAGTCAAATTTTGACAAACAAGTTGAGTGTGATGGAGTGAAGAGCCAATCAACAAATGCAATCAGATAAATGGGGTGAAAAAGGTCTAAGAAAACAAAAGGTAAGACAAGGCCTATGAAGAAAGAAAAAACTAAGAAAGTTCTGATTCAATCCCCAGTATGGTTTCCAGTTTCTGTTGTAGGAAAATCTCCCTGCGGACAGGTAGATTGCCTCAAAGAGCTAGACCCTAACTCTAAGACAGAAAGTGATTAACGTGAAAACTGACTTCGTTTCAAATCTATACAAACTAACACATGAGAAGGAAGGAGAATAGTAGTACCTCTTTATCGACGTTTGTCCCTGCACGCTCCGAATCGAGCTCCAAGCTCTCGCTCCTCACTAAGTCCTGTAGACAAACAAAGTACGACCGCTTCCTACTCTATCGATATTAGCTTGAAAATAGATCTATCTATCAATGATAAGTTCATGTAAGATCAGACACAAACTAGAAAGAACAGGCCAAGCGTGTCATATTAATGAGAATAACGACAACAATACTTACAATCGTATATGCGAATGCGACAACAACGTCAAGTCCCCTTCGTCTAACCCTTGCTCGAAAGATCCACAACCTGGATGATAGCAGCTTCACCGATCACTCTCCTTTGACTGACTACGTGTTTCCTATGAGATCATAGGTTTCATGCTAGCAATTATTCCTCTTTTCTCACCACCATAGAGCCTGCTTATATAGGTTAAGAGGAGCTTAACCTATTGAGTTATCTTTAGAACAAGTTGAGGAATTCCCTCCTTGGATCAGGGATCTCTTGATGGAACCAAGAATTCGAATGCAACTGCCTTCCAAACTTGAAATATCCTCCCATTATTCTCCTCAACGGGCCAACTACTGCCTCAGATTAGATAGCGCTCCCTCAAAAGGGGCATCAAAGCACTATAGCTCTCCCTAGGTAGATTGAGGGGGGCGCCAGCGCTCCAAACATGGATAGCGCTCCTTCAGAGAGGTAGATAGGCGTTATAACGCTCCCTGAGACCTTGTAGGGGAGCACCAGCGCTCCTAAGGCTGATGTAGGGGAGTGCTCACCTTCAAAACCTTTGTTTAAGAGCTCTTCTCAGGTGATAAAAGTTCCTTGACTTCAGTTAATCATTTTCCCTCCTCCAAATCAAGTGTATGAGATGTCTTAAGTGCTTCCTTAGTGTCGTTATTATGGCAATATGATTGAACAACATTTGCGACACTTGCAAACAACTTGCGACACTTGCGAAAGTTGTAAGGAACATGCGACACTTACAACACTTATCGGAGTGAGCAATATTGAGGTATAACAATATATGCGACTGTTCAATAGAAAAGGGCGTATATACGCTTCTTACAGTGGAACAACAAGCAGGTATACGTGGATGTCAGGGAAAAAAGGGCGTATATGTTTTAAAACAAGGCTAGGCAAGGGTAAAAGGCTGAAAAACTCAGACCTAGAGTGAACAGACTCTGTCCAACTGTGATACGACAAGAAACATAAAGGAAAAAGAGAAATGCAAGAAGAAAAAATAATTCAACCCTTAGAAGGAAGATCTATCCCCAGTGGAGTTTCCAATTCTATTACAAGGGAAAAACTCACTATGGCCAAGGGTAAACCACAATAGAAAGGTATGACTACAGAAATCAACTCAATTCCAACATGTGCTATATAAAATATTGTGAAATATGAGGAAGAAGCCTACCTCGATCCAATCGTTTGATGTCGTTCCACCATTGAGCACTTTGACCCAAAGATTTACATCTACAAGAAGTTCTCAACAAGCAAGCGATGCAAGTATATAGTGACAATATATGAAATGAGTTAGCACATCAGATAGCATAATCCATTAATAAACATTACAAACATGCCCATGGATAATAATCATATATTTGCAAGATATCGATAGGACGAGAAAGAAGTATTTCTATTAATAATTGATCAACAGAAGTATCAACATTAGAGACTTCCGTGTCGGCATGGTTCGAAACCAAGAAACCAAGTTCCTTCCAACTGGGTCTCCACCACTTCAATCCTCCACCAAAGGCAAGCTCATAGCAAAGCGGTAATGAGTTCCTCTCGACAATAAGGAAAGATCTTGGGGGCTAAACACTCTATTCAGACTTGAGGGACAAAGGGATGTAGACTCAATATGAAGTAATTTCTCCAGAGTAACTTTTCTCTCAAAGTTGAATGCTTTCTCCTCCTTTTCCGTAGCTCGAAATTGTGCTCTTATAGCCTCTAGAATGCAACTGAAGGGCCCAGTCAGAGCGCTTCCAGTATACAAAAGGCAAAAGATTAGAGATCTTTTGTCGTGACATGGAAACCTGACCTCATTTTGTATTTTATGGCACAAATCCCGATATACGAGAGCTGTAGTGGAGCAACAAGCGTATACACATCTTGCAAAGCAGTTAGGGAGCGTATATGTGGAAAAATATATATTTTTGGCTCTGGATTTATCAAAATGGGTTGATAAGTCTGCATAGGGAAATGGAAAAAGGCCCTTTGTGCAATATAGCAATGGTGAGGCAAATCTTGCTATAACACAACGGGAAAGCAGAAACAACGGGAAAGAAGGAGACGACAAATAAACGCCAACGGACAACGACTATCAAAATTAAATGAAAAAAAGGACTAACGAGATGCCACATTAATCATGCCAATTGGTGACGTCAAGGGAAATCAATGGCAAGTATGCAGGAAGCACCAATTCAATTAAAACACAAATTGGGTACCATCCCTAAGAAGCTTCACAAAATTCCTATATAAGCTAGTACACGAAACTGGGAAGGTTATGGTGAAATTGAGAAGATCATAAGCCATATAATATGCAGATCCAAGAGAGAAGTTTGCAGTGGTTACAAAGGCCACTGCATTCGACGAATAAAAACCGTAACACCATGGCACCACCCAAACAAGGAGAACTGAGCCAAACATGTAGATGACCTCGAAGAAAATCCAGATCACCACCGCATGCATAGGGAAGTGAACAACAACCACTTCAACCTCCAGAAGTCGCTAATGTGGACGAAATCTTGTTGCTCGATATGACACCAAGAAGCCCCACACTTGTCATTGAGGATACCTAGTAGGCAGCACCAGTGGGAATGGACATTGATGTACTAGAAGGGGGGCAGGGACAATAGGCTGAGGACGCATGTAATCATTCACACTTCATAAACCCTGAAGAAGGCCTAAGTGTTAATGGGATAGTTCCAAACCAGGAAGAAATGACCACGTCAGAAGGATCATAGACAACCACATTGGAATAGCCACAAAAGGGCATAGTGGAAGATGTCATCATTCGACCAAATGAGTATACAGAAGAGAGAACAATGGAGGCTAGAACCTCGAGTCATCCACCACAACAAAAGGTAAAAAAGTCAGTACCAAGGTCACCGCACGGGTAGGCCGCCACAACCATTGTCTTGTCACACATACTGGAAGGGGTACATATCGCAGGGAACATGCTAGGTCACGTGGAAAAATTGAGGTACTCAGACCATGACATGACGGACACGGATAAGTTCCCAGAGTTTGCCAAGAAAGTTTACCTACAGACTATGGGTATAAGACACTTTGGTGAACCAATTAACCAACTAGTCCAGTGGGTAGCTGGACTGGCCAAAACTAGGATTTTAGACCTGTTGGACATCCTACACTTTGGGAGAGGCCAATATGCAAAAAACTGTGTCAAGCAACTGATGGAAATCACCCATGGAGGATACCTATGGCTGGAACATATTGTTTCAATAGATGTAGAGATCATTACATACATCACATGGTTGCCATTACAAGGGGGGGGACCCATGCACTTCTTGGATGACAAAACTAAGGAGAAGGCACTGGCTGAGGAAATGAAGAAAAAATACGGTACAGAAAGGGGGTCACACAAAATCATAATCAAGTGTATTAGTGATGCAGTGACAAGGATGGCCACAAAAATCATGGCATGCAAGTTACTTAGAAGATGTCTCAAGGAGGAAGTCCCTACTAGGGTTTTCATAGCTGCAACATAGTGTGTAGAGGTCACCACACTCAATTGGGCCCCATATTTGTTGAATATGTTCCTAGACAACTACAAGGATGCATAGGACTTGGGAAAAAGTTTCACTATTCATGGCTACTCATCCTGATCGCTTTAATCAGATGGAAGGATCCTAAGTATGCATTCTTTGGCACAAGACCCAAGCCTTTCCATGGAGCATGCTACCTATCGTTGGGGTGCACATCAAATCCCAAGAACAGAAAGGAGAATGC
This sequence comes from Picea engelmannii, assembly GCA_009831015.1. Classification (NCBI taxonomy): domain Eukaryota; kingdom Viridiplantae; phylum Streptophyta; class Pinopsida; order Pinales; family Pinaceae; genus Picea; species Picea engelmannii. The sequence continues at coordinate 530,350 of ML782318.1, read as the reverse complement.
AGCCATATTCGAAGGATATTATGAAGACCTACATGAGAGCATCACTAATACTTTCCGAGTTGCATGAGAAACAATTGCACATTATCAGGGCATAGCCAAATTGAAACCAGCTAGGCATGCAATGTGGATCCAAGAACGAAAGGATCCTAACAATCAATGACTACAACTACACCACTTCATCAAGGATGAGGTCATAGAGATGGCCATCAAGGATTGGAACGATGACTGGAGGATTCCAGTCCTGAATCAGGAAATGCCTGCAGGAATGGAGGAGGAGGTAGAGTAGGAAAAAACACCTACAGAAGACATAACAGTGCCCAAGAATCCAAGGACAGGTTAGAACAAGGCACAATAGAACAAAGGGGGGGCGTCTAAGAAGAACAATAGCCAAGTGGGGAAGAAGAACAACACCCAGGTGGAGAAGAAGAAAAACAACCAAGCGCTGTAGGTACAGGAGAAACAAACTGAGGCAGCACAGGGAACCACCTCGAGTGCTACTCAATAGGAGAAAGGCCAGACAAAGAGGCCAGTCATCTAAATGAGGGGTACACGAAAGAAAGCTAAGGCACACAGAACACCCCTATAATATATGGTCACAGAGGATGATGCAGACCTTATGGCTCAAATGGTCCAGGATCGCACAGTGAAGGATTTTGACAATGCTCAGTGAGAAAGGGACAGGATTGAGGAGGAGTTGACATACATGTGGCAGCTCCTCCAACAACTCATGGAAGCATAGGCGGCTGGAAACAATGTAGCAACAATCCCATCAACATCACATATAGGAGGCAAAGTTGGATCAAGCGAGCAGGACATGATCCAAATGACTGCACAACTGAGCTCGACATTTCATGTCACACCCAACATGCTGTGCATGGATGAAATCGTGGGGCAGACACCCCTGAAGGATTTGGCCCAAATATAGTTGGTAATGACGTGGATACCAATGAAGGCCTTATATAAACTGCAAGTCAGCATTGCGTAGGAGGCACAATCACGCGCATGCACAAATGCAACAGAATTGCAGCAGATAAAGGACAATCAGGATGAGTTGGAATTGGTACACGAATAGGCTAAGCTTGAGACCAAAGATGAAAAATACCGTGTAGATAGGATGGAGAAGGAATTGTTCGTAGCCTATGATAAAATCCCAAAGAGCATGCAGATGACAGAACTTACTGTGAAAAAGAAGATTGATCAGATTGTGTAGACAATCGATCAATAAAGACATGAGATCGAGCACTTCTGGGAGAAGCTCATACCTACAACGCCACCAGAGGTGAAGGAGCAGAGAAATTAGGAGGCGATAACACAGATAAAGGATATAGAGCGACAAGTCCATGCGGTGACCGAATTTTTTGATAAGGAAACATAGCTTTGGATGAAGCGGGAAGAGGATCAACATGTAGAGTAGTGGGACCAAGAAGAAGAAAGGATAAGTGCAACTATACAGGACCTCAAGCAGAGGCAGAAGACAATGCCGATCATGAAGCGCATCAAAGGAGTGAAGGATATGAAGAAACTGTAGGCATAACTCATAGCTACATAAAAACAGAAAAAAGAGTGACAAGCTCAAATGGAATCACTCCAGGAGCGAGCAGTAGAGGTCATTGCGCAGGCGGAATATGCAAAAAAGAAAATTGTTCAAACTGAGGCCAAGTGCATAGGGATGGTCAGTGACAAGATTGTAGTGCAGGTATTGAATAAAATCAAGGAGAAGACCACGCAAGCCCAAACACAAGCAAAGGATCTCACAAAGAAGTTACAAGCAATCGCAGGAGAGATCAATGAAGCACACAAGGTTTAGGTGGTTTGGGACTAGCCACATGTCAGTGTTGGGGCCTGTTGGATGCATTGTGAATAAAAATGAAAGGCTATTTTTGGAAGAGAAGCATGCAAGAGGAAAAAGACAGCTGGAAGGAAAAGCAACACGCGTGCATGCATGGAGGACATAATGACGCTAGGGTTAGGGTTTTTGTAATACATTGTAATGGCTGGTGAGCCGAAGATATAAATAAGTGGTATTTAGGAAGGAGATATATAGAAAGAGAGATATACATAGGGAGATAGAGGGGGAGATGGAAAAGAAGAGAGGGACCGAGAGGAAGAGAATTGTAAGGAATGTGTAAGTCATTAAGCTGGTAAGAATGTGAAGGCAGGAGTGACTCAATCCCAAGGGTTAGATCGCAGGCTAAGGAGCCTGTTGCGATCTAGTCAGCCTCACAGGGATCGAGCAACCTTTGGGAGAGAATAAGAACTAAGATTGTAACAACGCACAGAGTGGGAGATTTCCAAACTATAATAAAGCCTGAGAGCCAGATCTTTGTGGACGTAGCCCAAGAGGGGGTGAACCATGGTAACATTGTGTCATGTAACTGAATGAATGTATCTTTGTGTTTGATTAGTTGATGAATGTTGAATGAATGAAGTAGTTAAGTAGATTTGGTATTTCAGATGCATGCATAGAATCGTTGTTATAACAATATGTTAAATGGACTGAATAAAAGTTACAGTGCACAAACACAGATCTTGCTCAATCCTAGGTTGCAAACACCTGAGTATTGTAGCCACCCATAGAGAAAATCTTTGTGTTATTTTGTGGATGATTTGTGATTGTATTTTACTGTTCTCTATTTTTTGCGTTTTATATATTTCATGCATAATCATAAAATTAGTAACTAAAGATTCTCGAATCTAAAGGAATTTAACCTTCATAGTGTAGATTTTAGTTTTATTTATTAGATATGTTGTGACGAACTGTTCTAGTGGAATATCCATGACAATTTACATATCAGGTAGAGGAACATATAGAAAGATAATTTTCATCTAGAGAGAAGAATAATGTAGCCTAATTAGTTAGTGTCCAATCCAATCTCTACTTATAAGTTGTAAACCTTTACGAACTCTAGGTGAGATTTTCAAAATCCTTTCCCATGAGCATTGATACTTGTAACTTGACATTGAAATGAATGAAAGAAGTAAAAAGGGTATGGATATTCAAGTCAACTCACTAGAGTTCTTTCAATTAATTTAACTTGATTGTTCATTTAATATTCTTAGCATTCGATAATTCTCAACAAATTAAGAGTGCAAGAAGATTTGTCTTCCTTCCTTCCAAATACTGGTTTGAACTAAAGTTCATTAGTTTTGAAAGAGTTCCATTAACTTCTATTATTACAAACTTGTATATGCTCTCTCTTTCTTTTCTCCTTTTTTTCAGCAATAATTGAGTCCAAGTTTTGCTTACTGTTGTTTTCTCAGATATGTACTTGTTATTTTTGAAACCTTGATTTTCTCATTTAAATCATTTCAACACCTTTCCAAATAGTGTTTTTGTTTTAGTGAAACATAAGGAGCTCAAGGACATTTCCTTCTCCATGTGAAAATAATTTAATTAAAATCGAGCAAAATTAAATAGACAATGTCTTTGATCTTGGAAATTCAAACATACCTCTTCATCATTACTAAGTTTCCTACAAAATAACATTTTGTTGTTTGCAAGATCTTTTGAAAGGATCGATTTTACATGTTCATATTCACTTGAAAGAAATGAATCTTCCACTGCTAAACCCCATGCTAAAGTATTTGCACAAGAAACAACTTTGATCTTTTGAAAAGATCAATTTAACATGTTCATATTCACTTGAAAGAAATGAATCTTCCAATTCTAAACCCAATGCTAAAGTATTTTCAAAAGAAACAACCTTGATCTTCTGAAAGGATCAATTTTGCATGTTCATATTCACTTAAAACAAAATGACTCTTCCAATGATAAACCCCATGCTAAACTATTTACAGAAGCAATAACCTTATTTTTCATTAATTATTCCATAACTAGTTAGTCACATGTGCCTAGATTCATAAACACATTTTATCCATGAAATCTCATGAATAATAGGTTCATAAACACATTTTATCCATGAAATCTCGTGAATAATGAAGTTGATTTCACAAAGAAATATTAATAAAACATGTCACCCTTTTGGAGTGCTTAGAAAGAACTATATATAACGTAAGATAATACAATAAAGGCTAAATTCTTGGAAACTCAACAACATGAAATGGAAATTTGAGGAAAAACCATCTCCAACATCCAATCTATGCCAAACAACAATGAGAAAAATATAACCCATTTCCTCACAATGAATTTTCCGTTGCTAATGACCTTCTTTATTTATGAAGCTAAGGAATGATATATAATGAGGTTGTTGAATGGTATTGAAGCATTGAAAAAGGAGGACTAGTTTACAATTATTACCTCTAATTTAATGTCTTCAAATATAAGATTGAAATTATTTATGAAAATAAAAAAAATAAAGTATTATAAGATTGAAATTATTTATGAAGATAAAAAAGAAATAAAGTATTATATTTGGAGTGGCTCTATCTTATCAATAGCCTCAGGATGGTGTTGGTGCAAAGGAATTCAATACCATTGCACAATCGTTTTGTTTTCAATTTTCTTATCATAAGAGGCTTAATCATAGTGGGATTAAAGAGACTACGTTCATTGACATTAAAAATGAAATCATAATGGGTTTAAAAAGACTACGTCCATTGACATTAAAAATGAAAGAGATTACGTGCATTGACATTAGAAATGAGATGAAGATGAGATGAAGATGAGTTGAAAAAGGATTAGTTCATACCTTCTTCTAAGTGTTGTCATAGGCAATAGGTCTTTACCTGCATGAAAGTAAATACCATGATTAGCTCAAACCTTCTTCTAAGTATTGTTATAAACAATATGACTTATCTTCATAAAAGTAAATACCAACTCTCCATCATAAGTAAATGCAACATGTATAAAATATATGAGAAGCCATAATAACCTGATATACCATAATAATCATAGTAATGAATAAAATGAAAAACATCACATCATTTTCATTTACACAACTACTCACATGCTAATTTCACTATCCATCATAAAATGGAGGTGTATCCATTCTACAAAAATCACAAACAAAGAAATATATTCACATGTTGAGTGGAGACTTGTTTTAATCAATTATTCCCATCCTTCATCTCTCATTGCTTCATTCTCTGTAGTTGGCCTTCAATGAACACGTGATTGTAGGTTTGGAGTTACTTGATTTTATTAATTGGAACTATGCTTATACCTAGCTTCCTTTCAGCCAGTGTAGGTTAAGTTAGAAATAGGATTAGCATAGTTGTCTTACTTCCTTTCTCCCTGCATAGCTTAGATATTTATTTTTATTTTCATCTGAATAGCATAGGCTTAGATATGTTTTGTTTTCTTCAATAAATACCACCGAATGTTATTAGGTTAATTTGCAGTTAGTGATGATTGATTTAGTTTAATTTCCTTTTCATCAAAGTTTTCTTCTTTTAGTGCAATGCTCTTCATTTTGTTTCACTAAAATTTTGGATTAATCTTGGTTTTCCTCCATCTTCATGAGGAAACCATGTGTAGGAATTCTTTGAAAGGTTAAATTGCAAAATTCACATTTCTCGACAACATTTACTCTGACATTGATAGTTGGGCATCCATTTACCCCAAAATGTTGAAAGAGCATACACTGGGAAATACTTTATAGTTTGACCAAAATTGAGATTGGATTAAATAAATCATGTGTGTTGTTAACTTCCATACTTAGGATGGTGTCTATTGAGCACAACTCACTAAATCATTTTTGGATCTATGATAGAGGGTATGCTTGAGACTTCATGGTACACTTATCATTTTTCCTATATTTGAAGTCCATTTTCAATCATGGGGGAAAGTAATACCATATTTCACATCTAGTATACGTCTCAAGAAACAAAGTATCAAGTTTTAGTCTCCCTCTGAACTATTTCAAGTGGAATATGATATCAAGGATATTGGTCAATAAAATGGCTCTCAAACAAACCTATTTAGGGAATAACTCGTAATAATGACAATTATAGTCATTTGTTGTCTGAAAAGAGATATTCCACAAGAAAAACCAACATTCAAGTTCAATCCTACTCTGTTTCCTGGGAACTGGAATGGGTAATACTCATGGCATAATATCATACACCAGACAAATTTTTGTTATCGTTTTCATATTACTGTGGTGAGGATTTTTCAAAAAGATTTTCCGAAGTTTATAATGGAAATACATATATTCAGTTAAAAATAAAGACAATATTTAAGGAAGACACACGTCTTAAGAAGGTTGGAACTAATAATGAAACATCAGAACTATGGTTGTTACACATCAAAATTACTCATTTCAATGATGACCTATTGTCGTCATTACAAGTGTCACAAGTGTTGCATTTTATCCATAAGTGTTGCAAGTTTCACAGACATCATACAGTCATATTGCCTATGTCGTGTCTCAAACGACATCACAAGGAAAAATTCAAAGACACCCTCAAAGACTGGTTTAAGAAAGCGAAATCACATGACAAAGAGTACAAAGATTTTACCATGAAAAATACCACTTAAAAGTCATTTTTGAAGGACATCTCTCCCCTACCCAATGTCAGGGAGTGCCAACACTCCTTTCCCTCCTTTGGGGGAGCATTGCAACACTCTGTGCCCCATACTGGGGGAGCATTGGGCTATTTGAGGAAATCTTGGGCTGTTGAGGAAAATCAGGGAAATATCCTCTTCATCTCTGGAGTCAATTGGATTCGAATATGAGGTCAAGGATGGATCTTAGGGAGGATCCACAACTGATGAAGAAAGATCCTCAATCTATCCCAAGAATCTCTGAGGTGGTTAGGTCTCTCCAAGCCTATATAAGGAGGCCTCCTCATGGTGAAAGAGGAAGGACATTGAAGGCATCAAAATTATGATCTCATAAGGGAGATAATCAGTGAAGCATAGTCATTTTGTTTGTGGATTATTTGAGCAAGGGGTTGGACAAGGAAATCTTGGTGAGGCTGCTGCGTCTGCATCAAATGTCTGTAAGTACGAGTTTTCATTAATACATGTTCTTGGCTTGTTTCCTTCAAGATTGTGTATGCCTACATGAACTTGTCTTTAATGGATAGATCTAGTTTCAAACTAATCGTAGCAGAATAGGAAGCATGTTTTGTCTCTGATTGGATTGCAGGACCTGTTGAAGAGCTTGTGGATCAGATCTCAACTTGGAACTGGGCGAGGAAAAACATCGTAAAAAGCTACAACTTCTTCCTCTTCTCTATAGATTAGTTTAGCTAGGTTTAAAGGGATGTCAGTGACCAAAGTTAGCAGCTTTCTGTCTTGGTTATAGGGGTCTAGATCTAAGAGGAATTTCACCTGTCCGCAGGGGGATTTTCCTGTAACAAAAATTGGCGACTCCACTGGGGAACAAAGCTTTTAGTTTTGGTTTCCTTCCTTGGTCTTGTTTTTGGTCTTTGCTCACCTTTATATCTTATTCATGTTGTGTTTATGATTCTTAGATGTGTTTTTGGCTTTTGGATTCATTCCATACACACTCAATTTCTAGATTTTTCTGATTTTTTTGAGTTATGGGAAATATTATGTTCCTCTGAGATCCGAGCGCTCCCTTGCCTCTACCACCAGAGTGTTGGAACTCCCTTGTAGGCTCCCACAGAGCGTTGCAATGCTCTAGTACCCTTGACACCAGAGTGATGGTCTTTTTCTACTAAAAACTTTTTTGGGAGTTGATCACCGAGTCTAGTTTTTTTTTTTAATCTACTCAAGGTTATTACCATCTCAATCTGTCCTTGTTTTGGCCTTCGACATTTTGATTTCAAAGAATTGATGATGTTTTGTTTGGATTTTTGACATTTTTCTTCCTTACTTTGAGTCACACTTCTTCCCTGAGATTTGGAGTCGATCTACTGCTTTTTCACTCATCTGATTGAATGAAAGTTGTTGTAAGGAAATTCAGAGATCTATGCACCATTCCATTTGATCTTTGAGGTCATTTTTTCAGGCATTTTCTTCTATTTGAGCTTTTTGTTTTTCTTTTTGCAAATTTAGTTGTCTTTGTGTTTCTTGCTTAATCATAAAGAGAGTGTGTTTTATTTTATGTGAAGTTGGCTTCCGATTTCTTAAATCTCACAGATCTTGAAGTCTGAATGACATAGGAAGCTTTACATCAAACTGATTATCTTTCACATTTAAACAAAAGGATATATTTTCATGATTGGTTTTTGGATATTAGAATGAATTTCTGAATATTTTATCATTATATTAGATTCTTGATTGAGAAACAATTGCATGAGGTTATTTCATCTTAGTGTTTGACAGTGAAAGGAAATTTCCTTCTCCTTCCCTTAAATAGACATTCATTGAAAGAAAAAAAATGTTTATCAATTCTTGTGCATTTTTTTGGGAATTGAGTCATAATATCGTCAGTTTCACTCTCATACACCGCTGAGTAAAGAACAACTGCAAAATCAATAATAATTAAAATTGATCTAGAACATTTTGTTTTTAGAATCTTCCACCAACATTAGACTAGGATTAGCGCTTTGGATTAGGCTGTGAGTACAACTCTCCAAAGCATTCAAAACAAACATTAGCAACTTGCGATAAGGAGAGAAAATCCAATTTTCATATAAGCTTTCTAGGATTCCCCTCTCACATAGGGGTTACGCACGAGGTCACATTAGAGAGAGTTACAAATATTATCCCTCCACGGTTCAACTGTTTGTAGTAGTCAGATTGTATATTGGGGGTTCTTCTTGAGGCTCAACTGTCTTCATTTGGTCTTGGTGCTTCGTGAATTCCAAATCCATTCAGGGTCCTCTGGAGTTCTACCAGTCCACTTGTCCTCAGTTCTCTCGAATGATTTCAGACTTATTATCCTTCCCATACGTTCAGACTGGACTATTGAATGTACCCACCCAGGGGGTGACTACAAGTTGGTATCCTTAGTAGCCATAATATTTAGGGTCTTTACACAATGTGATGATGAAGGGAAGTCTTCGTTGACCCTAGAACAGATGGTGGTCAAACTCACTTGGGCTCCTTGGAGGGTAAATCCACAATTATTGTGTGGAAGCTTGCACCAAGGCGTAAGTCCATTAAGCAGGTCACCATCGTAACTGTTCCACCCGTTCATATCCTATCCCCTCCTTGACTTGGTTACACGACGTTGGATTTCATCACCAACTAGTACGACCATCGAGAGAAGGTTTTGTTTTCCTGGTTTGATTCCTAGATTTGATTAGTGTATGTTGTTTCTTTACTTTAGTTGGCCATAGATTTTTTTCATAAAATTTTTGGTTCCACCAACATTGACCCTCCACACCATTTGTGTAGGGTATAAGGACTTCCTCTAGAAAATATGGAATATTCTATCCCTCTACCCCCTCATTCATTGGAGGGATCTCCTTGACAAAGCAAGGTCCAGGACATTATAACCTCACAAGAGGAAGGTTCCGCCTCTTTAGAAAATTTTTGAATTTTTTTCGATTCTTTAGAGGCTTTCCGCATGCCTCCTGCATATGAGAGACATATTCTCCAGTTGAATTCAGCTGGAGAACTTGTGTCACTGACACTTCTAGAATTTCGACCAGAACTCATTCAACCCCTAGAGTTGAGGATCCCCTTTGGACTACCAAAATATTTAGAAGCCCGTCTCACACAGTGTGGGACCTTTATGGCTCAGGGGTAGGTGTCAATACATTTGTTGTATCTCAAATGCCCAAAACATTTGTTACCTACACGATACATTTAGATCATTTTGTTGGTACACCCATTGGTCCAAACACACAGTCTGTTGGTCCAAACACGTAGTCAGTTGGTCCTAGATCAAATTTTTCTCTTCAAATGGCACGTTCTACTATGGTCCCTCACGTTACGACTATTCCCACCAGGAATGTGGTGGCTAACCAAGCTCCCATTGGTACACCACTTTCATCTAGACCTCCTTCGTCACTTCCTCCTGGGTACAGAGATATGAATCCTTCTGTTGCCAAAACTACCCAGCTTACACCCATAGGTTCTATACCTACACTATTATTCGAAGGAACTGGTCTTGGTGGCTCTAATCCAGTTGGAAGCACCGGTCAGTCGTTCACGTCTATTTTCTAGATCCCTCTAAGCACTCAACCTCATGTTGGGGGGAAACCTCAATTCGGGAGTCAACCTAAAATTGGGACACAACCTCAGCTTGGGGGGAATCCTCATAATAGAGTCCATAACCCATTGTCTAGATAGGATGCGACACAAAATCCTTGGCATTTTCCTTTCCTAGGAAATATGCTATTCTCTGGGGGAAAAAATCCTCAAGGACAACAACAACCTTCTATTTCCCATGGGACTAATGTGTATCCTCTTCATGTATTTTTTTTTTACCCCCCTTATGGGAAAACCCATCATCCGAATTATAATCCTTAGAACCCATCAGGTTATCCTCCATTTTCACATATTTCTCAACCGTCATCGAATCCTATTTATTCTGGTCAACAACAACCATATGTAGGATGACCTACTGGATACAATTATCCACCTAACCCAGTTTATGACCCTAATGGTGTCCCTATGCCACACCAGTATCACCCTCAGGTTAACTGACAACTATCGTTTCTCGCGACTCTGGATCTCCCAGACTTGTCTCGGTTGGCCAATGATCCTAAATTACATTATCCCTTTTGGTCAATGATTCATGCTAAATTACCTTCCGATATTCCAAAATTTGATGGTAAACCTGGAGAAGACCTGAACAATCATGTGATGAATTTCCATTTATGGTTTTCATCAAACTCCTTAATGGACTATTCTATACATTTACGTATTTTTCAGAGAACACTTACGGGCTCAACAACCAAGTGGTATATTGAACTTTCACATGGTTCGTTCCAAGATTTCAACTCCCTTTCTATGTCCTTTCTCACTTTCAAATACCCATTCGTTATGAGATAGGTACCAAAATTTTGAACTCCCTTTTCCAGAACAATTCCATGCATATCTCTGATCATATTCACAAATGGAGATGACGATGAAGGTTGATCAAAGAAATCATTCCTGACCAGTTATTGGTAGAATGGTTTACTAAATCACCCCTGATTGCTCATGATGTCTCCATGGGTGGTGTTTTCATCGAAGAATAATCCATTTCTCGGTCTCAGGAGAAGATTTGGTTTATTCACAATCTGGTACTTTGTATGAGTTAATCAAAATGCTACCCATGCCACTACGGATCCATCTAAACCTTCATCCACGTCACATGCAGATGGATTTATCGGCTCTGTCAAAACCCAATCTGCTTCCCAGTCGACTGGAATGGAAAATTGATCTGCTTCGACACCCACTTTTAGTTCGACCACACTCTCCTCTACCTCCCCCCAAACTCAAATCTATGAGGTGAACGTAGTTCAATATGCCCCTTCACAACAATCCGGAGGTAAGAAGAAGACAAAGAAAACAACCAAGAAGAATAACACTACTGACCAACCCAAATCTCAGCACCCACCACCTGCTACTGAAAAGAAACTACAGCGGAAGCCGAAATCCCCATGTCTTACTTGTGGTGACAATCACTACACTCGAGACTATCCACGTCGTGATGAAGTGGAAAAATGTTTTAAGGGGAATTCCCAAACCGGCGTGCTTACTCAGCCTTTTCCTCAGTATAAATCTATGGTTTCTCAAACCCCCTCTTTAGGGGGGTAGTTCCAACCACCCTTATAATGATGAAGCCTCAACAAGTGCCCATATTTATATGTTCAACATGATTGATTTAACCACTCGCTCTACGACCTATGACACGCCAGCTAAACCTGACAAAGGAAAGGTCACTAATGATACTTTATCGGATCCATAACCATCCTTCATTAGTCCTGCATCTGTTAGTCTTCCATCTAGATCGCTTCAGATAGAGAAACCTACGTTAGACTCTATATTACGCCCTCCCAAGAGAACCATCTGTAAATCTACTTTTAATCCTAGTTCACGTTCTGCCCAAAACTACAACATTGTTGAAGATTTGGCTCAAGCACCGTGTGCTATGTCTGCGTTGGAAGTTCTACAACACTGCCCAAGTCAACGTAAAACACTCTTAGATGCTATTGGTCTTTTGATCTTAAGTCATCCAACAATATCACGTTTAACCTGGACAATTTTAAGTCTCGATTCTCTCACCAACTTGCTTTTGAAAATGATGTTGTTGTTCACAATCAACAAATTCATCGCACTATCTTGGATGAGGGAGTCTCTACTTGTGTCATGCCTTTAGCTTGTTGGAAAGGATTAAAATCACCGACACTTAAAAAATCCCCAACGATGTTGTGTGCATTCGATTGGTGAGGTTTTCATCCTCACGGACTCTTGCAGTCCCTATCCGTTCAGTTGGAAGGCAAAACCATCTCTGTTGACGCCAAGGTGGTCGATGCTCCCCTCGATTAAAACTTGCTACTAAGAAGAAGCTAGTTTTATGCTATGACCACCGTCACTTCATCGGTGTTTCGATTTGTACAATTTCCTCATCAAGGCAAAATTGTCACTATCGATTAGTTAGATTTCTGTACACTCGACGCTCGCAGTCTCGCTACCAACAATATTCCTTTCTTGGGAGATCACAAGATCACATATGAAAGTGTTGGTGTAGGATTGTTAAAATATTCCACCCTTATGGGTGCCTTCCCTGCACCACTCCCTCCTACCACACATCATATTTCCACATTCAATATGATTTTGACTATGACTTATTAGTCTTTGGAATCATCTGATCCTGGATTGTACCTATTCCTCTAGAGTTCGATGCACTAGGTGACACCATGCCACTTAGTCCAGCTGAGGCTTCATATGCTACTATTCAATCCGCCTCTCTCTCCTCGGATGACCAACATATCTTGGCACCCGACACTTACTCGATGCCATCTTGGTTAAATTCCTTGACGTCTGCCTTTGAATACATTTCCCAAATCTTTCCGTCTGACGAATATATTATGGAAATGCTTAGCATTGATGACATACCTTAGGATGATAACCATCATCGATACTCTTTTCTTCCACCTCTTGAAGAAATACAGGAAGTTATACACTCGATCTTCTCCCCCAATGTTGTCGACTTTCCAAAATCTCCTATTCTTACCCAAGATACTATTTCTGAGGGGAATTTAGGAAAGATTTCCTCTACGGTCATTATTGACATTTCAATCAAGGAAGGTGTTGTGGAAAATATTAATCTTAGTGTTAATTGTTCGCTCGAGGAAGTGGTTTCTTATACCACTTTATTTAAATAATTCTGTGATGTCTTTGCTTGGAGCTATGAAGAAATTCTAGGGATCAATCCTTCGATCATTGTGCATGAGATTAAAAGTTACCCAGGTGTAAAACCTATTCGACAGAAACTCCGCCCGGTCCATCCTAAGAATACCGTGACTATTAAGGCAAAAGTTGAGAAATTATTGAAATCTGGCTTCATCTATCCCATCCCATTGACGGAATGGGTTTTGAATATTGTTCCAGTCACTAAGAATCAAGGGACCATTCGTGTCTACATTGATTATAGGGACTCAATAAGGCTTGTCCAAAAGACAATTACCCTACACTCTTCATCGACCAGATCATTGATAATTACGTAGGTAGTGTGATTTTCTCTTTCATGGATGGTTTCTCAGGGTGCAACTAGATTGACATTTTACCCACTGATCAGCATAAGGAAACCTTCATTTTCCTGTGGGGAACTTTTTCCTATCGAAAACTACCATTTGGCCTAAAAACACTGGTGCTACATTCCAACGGGCCATGTCATATGCTTTCCATGATATCAAACATATTGTAGAACCTTACCTCAACAATTTACCTGCCCATTCATCCAGTCGATCAAACCATTTTGGTCATCTATGGGCTATTTTTCTTCAATGCCAGTTCTACCGTATTCGTTTGAACCCACACAAGTGTATCTTTGTTGTTGAATTGGGCCGAATCCTCAGCTTCATTGTTTCCAAGGACTAGATTTGGGTCGATCCCTTAAAAATTAAGGCTATCCTTGCTTTACCTCCACCTAATAATTTGAAACAACTCCAAAGTTTGCAGGGGAAAGTGAACTTTCTTCGCCGTTTCATTTGTAACTACATTGATATTACCAAAGGATTTATGTGATTGCCGCAGAAAGACACTCCTTTCATCTGGGATGACACTGCTCAATGATATTTTTTTTCTCTTAAGCATGCATTGACCAACGCACCTCTGTTGCATCCCCCAAATTATATGAAGGACTATATCCTTTAATTAGAAGCCTCTACTTCCACTATTTCTATGGTGTTAGTTTAAGAGGACCCTAACGGTGAAGAACATGTGATATATTATTTGATAAAAAGTCTATCTGGTCCTGATCTCTGATATTCACATGTTGAGAAGTTGGCTCTGGTAGCCATCATCGTTGTCCAGATATTTCATCATTACATTTTTCTACGCACCACCACAGTTATCGTAGACTCTAACCCCATGTATCACATTCTGACACATCAAGTTCTTGGGGGAAAATATTCCAAATGGATCGTCATCCTTCAGGAATTAGATCTCAAGTTTTCTAAGTCCAAAGCTAAGAAATCCTTGGTGTTTGCGGAGCTCATCTACGATCTTCCCCATGTTGATAAAAAAAATGAGCCTAGAGATTCTCCCCGATGAATCTCTTTTCCTCATCAGCATATCTAACCCTTGGTATTGAGACATCCTTCTTTAGATCCAGACCCAACGTTTTCAACCCGATATCTCTCGTGAAGAACACCGTCGTATTCACCATCATTCTCGCCGCTACCTTATCATTAGTGACATGTTTTATCGCCATGGTATTGACACTATCCTATGACGATGTTTGACTCATGAAGAGGTTGAATGTGTCCTTAATGACTATCACCTTGGAGCCTGTGGTGGTCATATTTCTAGGATGGCTACAACTTAGAAATCTTACGTGCCAACTACTTTTGGCCCTCTATCTTCAAAGATTGCATCGAGGCCATCAAAAAATGCCCACCCTGCCAAGTTTTTCATAAAGAGGCACACACCCACCCCGCTCCACTGCATCCCATTATTTCCATCCGCCCCTTTGCCAAATGGGGCATTGATTTCATGCAGTGTAAGCCTACCTTAGCTGGGGGCATGGTTATATCATCGTCTCCATTGATTACTTCACAAAATGGGTTGAGGCTATGCCTACCTTTCTGAATGATGGTCGTACTGCAACTCTTTTCTTCTTCAACCACGTCATCACTCACTTCGGTGTTCCACAAGCCATTGTCACTGATCATGGTTCACACTTTCAAAACCAGATGATGAGTGAGTTGCATGCCAAGTTGGTGTTTTTCCATGAGAACTCATCCCCGTAATATCCTCAAGAAAATGGACAATTTGAAGCTATCAACAAGTTCCTTAAAACCATGATTCAATGTATGGTAGGGGAAAACAAGACATCTTGGCACCTACAACTTTTCTCCTCTCTCTGGTCTTACCGTACTTCAGTGAAAATTGCTATTGGATTCACTCCTTTCCAGTTATTATATGGCATAGAAGTTGTTTTACCAATTGAGTGTGAAATTCCCTTGTTGAAACTCAAAGTAGAACTCCTACCTCACACTTCTACTGAAAAATAACGCTTCTTACACCTGACCGGGTTGGATGAAACACGTCGTGATGCCACTCTCATTAACGAGACGTATCAAAAGTGAATCAAAAATCAATACGACAAATTTGTCCATCCTCGTACTTTTGCAGAAGGAGACCTAGTCCTCGTTTACGACCAGAATCATGATAAGTTAGGGACAGGCAAGTTAGAACCTCTATGGCATGGTCCTTACATCGTGAAACACATTTTACATAGAGGTGCCTACGACCTAGTTGACTACGACAGAATCTTCCTAGGTGAGCCCCGAAATAGGCTTTACCTTAAGAAGTACTATGCATAGGACATCTAGAATGCGTTCTTTGTAAACTATTGTATTTTTAGTTTGGTGTGTCTTTTTCTCTTGCTTGCACAAGTTTTTCCTGAGCCACTTATACGTTGTCTTGTGTTTTCATGTGCAGATGACATCTTCCTTTCCTATCTTTGTCGGGTTTGAGGATGGGGCTATTTGACACACCCAAAACATTGCTTCTGCAGCTTGGGTCATTTAACACTATGATGAGTTGGTGAGTTCAGGAGGTATTTGCTTAGGATCGACAACTAACAACATGGCATAATATCATGCTGTCATCGAAATTTTAACTGAAGCCTCCTCCCTAGGTATATCTCATATGATCATTAACCTAGACTCTCAACTTGTGGTCTGTCAACTTAATCGAATCTACGCCATTCACAATCCTATCCTATTTCGTCTCCATCTACGAGTTCATCGTCTTGAAAGAATGTTTGATTTTATCGAATACAAACACATACCAAGAGGATTTAATACAACTTTGGATTCATTATCCAATTACATCATGGATCGGTATCTCACACATAGATGAGGTTTCATAAAAGAAATAAATCATACATCACATGTAAATTAAACACATCACAAAAAGACATCATTATTTGCAAACATCATTTGGCACCATAAAAACTTGGATATGTATATATATATACGACATGACAAAAAATGTTTGATTACATAAAAAAAAGTACATAGAAGGGAAAAATGTTGGGTCCTCATGCCCATAACATCGTCATACTATACAAAAAAAACATCATAGAGGTCCTAGTCCTCCTGCATCACAATGTGCTCTGAGTAGCACACTACCACACAGGCTACTCGTCTCAGTAAGGAGTTAAGAGCCTCATGGATTCCCACTATATGTCTCTGCAGATGCAAAGGTACATCCTACCTCCTAAGAGGAGGGACACCCATCGTGAGACCACAAAGGTTTCTCTCAACGTCCCAGAGACCCCCTGCCGCTACCTTATGATCTACTGCTATCTGAGCATCTCCGTGGCACCCCAGTGCTAGTATCTTTGCTAGACGTGTTTCTCCCCTACATGCACAATTAAATGATACGTCTATTAAAAACTCTTCTAGGTACCCCAAAAAATAATATAAAATTTAAAATAAAAAAACACTTGACAATATTGTTTTGGTTTCTCACTTGACGCATCCCAGTCCATTCCATCTAGAATAACTAGGTACATGCTCCCTTAGAAGTCCACTCCGACATATGGGAAGTCCTCTATAACGATCAACTGGCGTCTCCGCCAAGCAAAGAATTCGCCTGTAAATTTGAACTCTGACTCCGTTTCCCAGCCTCGGAGACATACTTGTCCAGCGTTCCATACGTGGTTCACCTGTCGATTGTACTTCTAGTGCAATCTGTGGTTGCATCTGAGGAATGCATTCTAGGAAGAACAAAACCAGAAACGAACCATATCCAAACTGCTTTTGTTGCCCCGTACGACATCTCAAAATATGCTCCTTCACATTTTAAAGGAATGTTGCACTCTAGTTAAACACAGTTGGCTCTAAATACTGCAAACTATAATCCACCTACGATATCAAAGCCAAGTACAAGCTAGTACTCCCTGCTAAAGTCATGATGGAAAATAGAATATATCAAAGAGGTATATCTCTGACATCTTTTATTTCAATTCTACCTCCCACCAATCTTGATCCTAGGACACAATAATTTGCCAAGTACTCTTCTACAGGCATGGGAAGTGCCCTCTGTCTAGATAAGATAAAAGGAGCCCCTCTCTTTGAGAGTCCGGTCAGGAAATACACATCCTCCAACTCAATGGTAAGCAGTTGTGTCCCAATTTGGAACCCTTGTTCTACAGTGTTCCACAACCCAATCATGTACTCGAGAAGGAGAATTTCCTTCTTCATCTTTTTCATCTTAAATAACTTGAGGATACCGCAGTTCCTCAATGTGGCCCTTGATCAGGGAATTTTCAAAGAAGCCATATCATTGAGCTCATTCTCTCTATGTTTCCACTCGATCATGTATTTTGCCGAATATAACCTGCAACATCAACAAAAGACCATTAATCATGCCACATTAACAATTTCTTGGGTAATTTAAACTTTAAAATTGCTTTTTTTTTGTTGATTATGCCATCACTTCCTTGAGCCTTTGATCACAGTGCCAACACTATCCCAACAATCTTATCAGAGCACTCTAAATTCAAGCAACAGTCCCCTAGCCTTTTAGAGGAGCGTTGAGCCCTTTTTTGGTGTTTTTGTGCATTTTTTTGGGCAACACCCTCTCTATATTTTGAACAGAGTGCTAGCGCCCTCCTGATAAGCCTAACAGAGCATTGACCAAATCGATCAACACTCCCCCTATCCTTTTGAGAGAGTTCCAAGCCTCTTTGACGCTTAGAGACTCCCAAGGCATCATTTTTAAAGCAAAATAATTACCTAAAAATAAATTGTAAACCATGCAAAATGTTTGGAAGAAGCAAAGGACCAACTTGATCCAGACGACGAAGGAAATGGATGACTGTAGCTCCAACACCGATGAATCCAAGAATCGCCCTCCAAAACAAATCTTCTCCACTACAAAAGTCTTAGCACAAATGAATTGGTAAAAGACATTTTTACCCTATATTACTATTATAAAATTTCATTTTTGTTAAAACCACAGTTATTTTGGGTTTTTTGAAAATCATTTTGGAGGCATTATTAATACCCTGGTGTGCAGTTTTATCATTATGTACATGTTTTTGAGCAGTTTTGTTTGATTTTTATCTTTTTGCATTAACGAGCATGATCTTCGTCCATTCTAATGCTCGAAAAAAAACACGAGAATGCATCGAGTAAAATTTTATCTCTTTTTTAGACTCGCATGGATACACAAAAAAAGGAACCCTATGGAGTCATATTTAAGCTCTTTTCAAACTCTCTAAACATGAAAATATTTCCGAGTGATATTGCTTCCTTTCCCACTCATTAAAATATTTGAAAGGACGTCTTTCGAGTGATAATTTATCACTTTTTCGGCCTTGCGAGACTAATATTACGAAAAATGACAACACTGGAGTTGTCTTTAAGTTCTTTTCAGACTCTCTAAATATGAAAAATCACCCAGTTTACCTTCTCTGGACTCATTAAAAATATACATTGAAGGGCCCATACGGGATCAAACCCTTACTTCTTCCAATTCGTTAAAAAAAGGAAGAGGTACTTACTGAAGGTGAGTTATATCGAGCATGTGTTATCCTACTCAAGCTCGTTAAATCAAAAAGAGGTGCTCGTCTATCTGGATGGGGGAAAAATTTGAAGGAAGCAAGCCAAGTAGTTTTTGAAAACATGATCACCAGTCACTCTTACAATCACCCTAGAACACGGCACTTTGTCTTTGCATACATTTTAATCCATTGAACCTCTGCATTGAACCAATCCTCTGAGTTTATTTACTCCTTTGGGTCACCCGATGAAAGTTACAGTGTCCATTGCATCATCATGTTTTGGTCCATGTCATGTTTCTGTTGTTGTGCCTCAATGTTCAAGGGAAGTATCTGCCTGGAGAGTTAGCCATCACAAATATCCTATTTCAATACCCGTGTTAGTCCATGTTCATTTGAAATACCAATTTACATCTATGTATCAGTTTCATGTCATTTATGGGGGATACATCAAGGCCCTCCCACGACGAGTCTGTTCCTGTTGACTTCAACACATTATCCAAGAACTAGAATTAGAAACTAGTTAGTACCTTGGGACCTACATGCCTCAATGGCAGGCCTCCTTGCTTCCGACAATGGGTTTACATAATTGACCCTTGATCGGATGATTCCACATATTTTTGACTTCATCTCATCTATTCACATTCGTTGGAATATACTAGGGTACCTTGGGAATCATTGACATCAATGGTGATTTCCCTCACACTTGTTAACGGTTTACCTCATTGACCGATAATCAAGTGGTTTCTTCCATGTTCAACATTAGGACATCTATTCACATGGTTAGACTTGTATCGCATCAAGATCGGTAAGAAGACCCTTGGTTGAGTGATCACTCTGGTATGTACTTTTCCCAGGTTGCGACATAGTTTCTCTTGAATATTGACACATATACTGTCACATAGATCCACTCTGTATTGGTATGTGGCTATGTCTGTCGTCTCATAGATCCAGTGTGTATTTTTCATGGATACAATCAGTTCATGTCATGGAAGTATATATCCACATTGTATCTTGGGTGGCTATACCTTTTTGTTAATACAATTATGGATCCGCAGTGTATTTTATGGCGGCCATACCTTGCAAGTCTTTATCACCCAAGCATAGGTATGCCTGCCTTGGGTTTGAAACATATCATAACATTTGTCTGATGGTTGTATGCAGCTTCTACCAGGTTCTCTAAGTCCATACCCTTTGCTTGAAAAATTCTACAAGGTACTTCAGTCATCACGTCTTCTAACTTCACACTTTGGGGGGAAATCTGTTACACATCAAAATTACTCATTTCAATGATGACTTATTGTCATCATTACAAGTGTCGCAAGTGTTGCATTTTAGCCATAAATGTTGTAGACATCATAGAGTCACCTTGCCTATGTCGTGTCTTGAACGACATCAGAAGGAACACTTCAAAGACTGGTTTAAGAAAGAGAAATCACATGACAAAGAGTACAAATCTTTTACCACTTAAAATACCACTTAAAATTCATTTTTGAATGGAAATGCTCCCCTACCCACTATCAGGGAATGCCAATGCTCCTTTCCCTCCTATGGGGGAGTGTTGCAACACTCTGTGCCCAATTCTGGGGGAGCGTTGGGCTGTTTGAGGAAATCTTGGACTGTTGAGGAAAATCAGGGAAATATCCCCTTCATCTCTGAAGTCAGTTGGATTTGAATCTGAGCTCAAGGCTAGATATTAGGGAGGATCCACAACTGATGGAGAAAGATCCTAAACCTATCCCAAGAATCTCTAAGGTGGTTATGCCTTTCCAAACCTATATAAGCGGTCCTCCTCATGGTGAAAGGGGAAGGACATTGAATGCATCAAAATTATGATCTCATAAGGGAGATAATCAGTGAAGCATAGTCATTTTGTTTGTGGATCATTTGAGTAAGGGGTTGGACAAGGAGAGCTTGGTGAGGCTGCTGCATCTTCATGAAAGGTATGCAAGTATCTCTATTGAGTTCTCATTAATACCTGTGCTTGGCCTGTTTCCTTCAAGATTGTGTATGCCTAAATGAACTTGTCTTTAATGGATAGATCTAGTTTCAAACTAATCATAGTAGAATAGGAAGCATGTTTTGTCTTTGATTGGATTGCAGGACCTATTGAAGAGCTTGTGGATCGGAGCTCAACTTGGAACTGAGCGAGGAAAAACATTGTAAAAAGGTACATCTTCTTCCTCTTCTCTATAGATTAGTTTTCTAGGTTTAAAGGTGTTAGCGTCATAAGTCACTCCTAGATTGCTTGCAGGAGTAGAGCCCAATGCCCATCAGTTTTATTTCATGATAGTTTTTAATGGGTGATCAAATGGATAGAGACTCGGGGAGATATCACTCTAACTCAAGGACTGGTTCTGGTATGTAAGGAACAAAGGAGGTCTTAATCTAACTTCAGTCAGTGAGTTGATTTAAAGATGAACATGTTGAAGACTTGGTGAGAGAAGTGAACAAACTACCTCAGGCAACAGACCTTTAAGTAGTTTGTAGAAGAAAAACTTTGAATGCAAGATCCTCTTGGTTCAGGGCTTCGAGAAACTCAAAGGGGGACTTGACTGGATCCTCCAATTCCAAGTCGTTCAATGCTAAGAAAATCATATAGACTGATTAGAAACAACGCAACTATTACAGTGATCCAACCTACATCATCCTATAACAGTTGCAACTCGACTGGATCCTCCAATTCCGCGTTGTTCTAATACAGTGTAAACAAAGACGTGAAAGAAACTGACATTCATAAGGTGAGAAGACTCAAAAGTCCACACATAACTAGGAATAATAGTGCTACATTAAAGATTTACAACTGAGAGCCTTGCTTAACCATCGATCCTTACAAAATACAAAGACTAAGTCTATATACTCAGAAAAATTCGCCTAACAAAGGCGTGTTCAGTCATACAAGGCTTGGTGTCCCTTCATCCAAATTCAGACGGATATTCTTTGTATGACATCGCCTTAACTACGCATGGCTCCTGCAAGGGGAGTAGTTGAGCCATTAAGTGCTGAGTTAGCATGTGCAGAGCTCTCTGGCTAGTCGAGGACTCAGCATGGCTTCTTTGGAAAAAATTGGTACGCAGGACCTTCTCGGGCAGACAGCTTGCCAGAACCTCCATACCTTACACTTAATGAATGAGGAGAGGTTTCAACCACCCCTTCTCACCTTCATTTACTCCAAGCAGAAAACATGATTGAGGTCGAATCAGATGGCACCTAGAGATCGCGATTATCCCCTCTGAGAACAAACTCGACGCCTTTGGCCCCTTTTGCATAGCTCTTTTTATTTCCCAAGTGACCACGAGTTGTGACCCTACGTTTACTCTCAAAGGCGCTTTCAACATTCGTGAATAGGAAGGAGTTAATCCTTGCTTATCACAATCGCGATGAGTGAAATGCCGAGATGTCTTAATTGGGCGCCACACATCCCTCTTAGATCTGATGGTCCCAAACTCACCCGACGATGCTATGGGCCCCGGGTCCTAGACGTTCTTGGCACCTTGTGCCTCGAGAATATGACAGAGCCGCTCCTCGCACTTTGAAGTCATGATGGGCAAAAAGGTGAGGAGCCTAATCATGCACCAGGTGTCCCCTTTAGATGGATGGCTGAGACTGCTCCATGATACTGCGGGCCTGACTCTGGGCGCTTTCGGTGCTTCGGGGTTCGGGGTTTCAAGATGTAGAAAGACATGGAACTCTCACCCTTTGAACTCTCAAATTTTGAAATGCTGACGTGGCTGGATCTCACGCCATGCATCCTTTGGATGGACGACTGCTATCTTTTCCTACATAAAATATGGGCACCATCCATCATGCTAATCTCAGCGCAACTCCGTTGACCGCGATTTCCCGCCAACTGCTGATCTACTCTTACTGATGAATCTGGACCGTCGACAATATAACCTCGCCCTCTTACTTGCTTGGAAGCCTAAAACGAGATTTTTCTGTGTTGCACTCGGGCACTTCTTGTGCAACCTGCAGACCTGAATACTCTTGTGCCCAGGACAAGAAATGTTACTAAAATTAGGCTCCATGGGGGATAGAGTCATCCCTGTGATTCTCTAAGGACTCATTTTGCAGCTCCAGTTCATTGTTTTTTGGCTATGGGGTCATTTATTTAAAACTTAAAGATAGAAAGAAAAACAATATTTACAATCGCGAAAGAGCCATGTGCGGCTCAAGAGAAAAATCTTTTTAGGAAATGCCCATTCACAGGGCCATTGAAAACTTCTTGATCCTTCAAATCCCGTACCCTGTAGGTGTTATCCGAGAATACTTCGGATACTTTGAAAGGCCCGATCCACAGGGCTTCGAATTTTTCGTTCTTGCCTTTATCTTGTTTAGGAGCATCCCATTTCAGTACCAGGTCTCCTACCCGAAACTCTTCCTTCTTGGCCTTCTTATCAAAAACCTACTTGATCCTTTGCTGATGGTCCTGAATTCTACCCATTACCTGCTCCCTGGCTTGCTGGACTTCCACTAGCTGATGAATTCTTCTGATCATGTCATCAGGCTCCTCTTGATGATCCTAGAGGAATTTTGCTATAGGAATGGCTAAATGAGAAGGAAAAACAACCTTTGCTCCATAGACTAATTGGAAAGGAGAGATGCCTATAGATCTCTTCGTGGTCACTCGATTGGCCCATAGAGAAAATTTCAATCTTGAATGCTAGGCCTTCTTTTTGTCTTCCAACAATCTTTTGATGATCCTTATTAGGCTTTTGTTGGAGGATTATGCTAAACCATTGCCCCGGGGATAGTATGGGGTGGAGTCAATTAGTTTGATCTCAAATTTCTCACAGAACTTGGCTAACGGCTCAGCCCTGAAAGAGGCTGTGTTATCAGTGACAATCTTACTTGGGCAGCCGAATCTTGTGATGAGGTCTTCCAGGAATCCAATGATTACCTTGTGAGAAGCACTCCTGGTGGGGATAGCTTCAATCCACTTAGTAAAGAAATTTGTAGCAGTCAGGATCCATCTGTGCTGCCCACTGGAAGCGGGGTGAATTTCTCCAATGAAATCTAGGCCCCATTGCTGGAAAGGTCCTGAAACAACCACATGATTTAATGACAAATACTTGAGCTGTTGTTTTCCCTTTGACATTTGGTGCAAGCTCTGACCCTTCTACAGACGTCAGTGAATATGGTGGGCCAGTAGTATCCAGCCCTGAGGATTTTATAGGCTGTGGTTTTCCAGAAATGATGCCCTCCACATTAGCTGTCATGAAATTCAACCATGATCCTGTCAGCCTCTTGCGGATATACACATTTCAAAAGCAACCCCAAGGGGTCTTTCCAATATAAAAGTTGATCGATAAGGCAGTATCTGACTGCTTTGAGCTTCAAAGCCTTTGCCTTATTTCTTTGCAGGCCATCTGGAGGTCGCAACTCTTGTAGGAAATATATGACATCCCTATACCAGGGACATCAAGCCAATGGGAGCTCCCTTTGAGGGTCTATTTCAGACAGCTGACCCTGCTGAATTCCTAATCATTTGTTGATGAAATTTACCCCCAAATCTTGGCAATTTTCTTCAGCCAACATCTTGGCTAAACCTTGACCTTTAATCAATTTGGTAGGCTTTATTTCCAGGTCAAATTATAGAATCTTGGCTATCCACTTACTCCTCCTCCCGTCTATGTCAGGATGAATAAGAATGTCTTTAACATCAGCTGAGGGGACATAGACAATGATTTTTTACTGCAGGACATAGATTCTAAATGCCTTGAGAGCCTTCACCAGGGCATAGGCCTGCTTCTCCATAGTGTCATACCTGACTTCGACATCCCTCAATGCTCGGCTAAAATAGGCAATAGGCTACACTAGCCCAACGTCGTTCGCCTGTAATAAAACAACAACCACCATGTCAGGTGAGGTGAAGGAGAAAATAAGGAAATCCTTTGAGTAATCGGGACTGATAAGCACGGGGGCTTCAGTCAGGGCCTTCTTTATTTTCTCAAAGGAATTTCGCAATTCATAAGTCCACCTCACTTCATTTCCTTTCCTTAACATGGTTGTTATAAGTTTTACCTCCTCAGCAAAGTTAGGAACAAATCTCCTCAGAAAATTAATCTTACCAAGGAAAGATTGGACCTCCTTCTTGGACCTCGGGATTGATAATGCTTGTATTTCCTCAACTCTACTAGGATCGATCCTGACCCCTTCTGCTGATACATTGTGGCCTAGTAACTTTCCCTCCTGCATGGCGAACAAAGATTTCTTGGGGTTTAATGAAATGCCAAAACTCCTTCATTTCAGGAAAACTTTCCTGAGATGACAATAGTGCTCTTTATCAGATTTTGAAAATACTGTGATGTCATCCAGATAGACGACCATAAATCTATCCTTTTCCCCAATGAAAGCTATGTCCATGGCACGTTGAAACATTGCCCCTGCATTCATCAGTCCAAAAGGCATCTTGGCATACATGAATGTGCCCCATGGAGTGGTAAATGTCGTCTTTTCCCTGTCCTCAGGCAGAACAGAGACTTGATTATAGCCAGAGAAACCATCGATCATGGACATCCTGGATGCTCCTCTTACCCTCTGCAATATATGTTCCATCTTTGGTAAGGGGTAGTTATCCTTTCGTGAGCTCCTGTTCAGGTTTCTGAAGTCTACATAGAGTCTGATTTCTCCATTCTTTTTCCTTAACCCACTTTGAATATCTCAGTGGTATGATGATCTAGGCTTGTAGAAGCTTCTTCACTTCCCTCTCCATAATAAGCAGCAGCATAGGATTGATCTGTCTTAGCTTCTGCCTAAATGGATTTGCCTCCCTTTTCAATGGGATTTTATGCTCAATGACATAAGTGTTATATGTTTTGAGATCTTCATAGGTCCAGGAAAACACATCAACAAATTCCTTCAAAAGTCCAACGTATTCATACCTCTGCTCCTTTGCCAAAATTTTTGACAATTTGACATACTTGGGCTCACTCTCAGTGCCAATGTTGCACTGAATAGTACCAACGTCATCCTCCGAGATTTCCCCTTTTAATGACACATCATTTCTATCAAAAATCCTTTCCAAAGGAACCAATCCCTTTGGAATATGGTTGCTGTGGAGATGCACAATGTTACGCTCTGCTATTTTACTCAGAAACTTACCCCCATCAAACTTTTCTTCAGAGATAGAGTCTTGGTCAATATGCATCTCTGAAAATTCTTCAAAGGTCTCCAAGAATATTTTGACTTCAAGATCATCGTCGAACACCTTCCAATGCTTGACATTGTCAGGTATGGAGGGCCTGTATTTTACTTCTACATCGTATCTGAATTTGGGTGGCAAGGGAACTTTGAAATTGCTTGCTGATGTAGCCAAGGAATCTACCACTGTATTCTTCTCTCTTGGGATGAAAGAAATTTAAATGCTGAGAAGAAACTGTCAATTAGGTCCTATACCTCATTTCTGTAACTCCTGAGTCGAGGATGCTTAGCCTGATAAGCATTTCTGATCTGTTGGACCACCAACTCTGCATCTCTGAACACTGCCACCTCCTGAATTCCCATTTCCTTTGCAGCTCTTAATCCTAGAACCAAAGCTTTGTATTCTACCACATTGTTAGTAGCTTCAAATTCTAGTTTGTGTGACAGAGATATGGTTTCCTGAGTAGGCGACACAAAAAACACCCCAGCACCAGCGCCTTCTCTGGAAGAGGCTCCATAAAAAAATATTTTCCAGACGGGGGTGATGGAGGGAGGAAATTTATGGGAAGTGGTGGGTGGCTTTCTGAGCTTTAGAGGAGGCTCAAGAGAATTAGTGATTTGTAGTACACTGGAACCTAAATTAGTGTCCAAGGAAAAAATGGGGTGGTTGGTAGGGTTAGCTTCATCACTGATTATATAGGCTAGTTGGGCTTCCCTGTATAGCCTCCTATGTTCTCCTCCAAACATTGGGACAGTAGCATATATGAGGTCCATCTGCAAAGTCCCCCCCAGTCTTTTTATACAAGATATTGATAACAACATACCGAACTTGGGAGGGACATCAGCCACTACAATATCCATGACCACACTTTTCATGGGCAACTGAAACAAGGTCACGACCAGATCTTTGATAACTCCTAGACATTGAAAGTTTCTGGAATCAAAGGAATAGAGGTCATGATAGGCTCGGGTGACTTCTAGCCCTAACTCTTCCATGACAGATTTGGGCATGAGGTTGTGAGAAGCCCTTGAATCCATCAAGTAGTTGTGCAGTACCTTGTCATGTATGTTCAAGGAAGTGTAGAAGGGAGGGGATGAGTCATTCCTGTCTTCTACCATAGGACCTAGAATAACTGCAGGCTTTTCATCTTGTAAATTGATGGAGTCTATGGGAAGGCAGGGGACCTCAGACTATAAAATCTCAGAGAAGAATTTCTTGAACCCTTCATGTTTAATCAATTCAGTTAGGGGCACAGGGATTCTGATCTTTTGAATTTCATGCTCGAAATTAAAAGAAGATGTAAGCTTCAGAATTTCTCTTATTTCAGGGACATGATTCTGGACTATGGGATAGAGGGGTCGGGGCTTCTTACCTCTGTGACTTTTGGCTACTTCATCAACAGGTTTCTCTGTTCTAGTGGACTGCTTAGGAACCTCAGGTGATGTTTTCTTTTTCTTAGACCTCAGATCATACCTGCCTTGGCTGCCACTAGCCTTGTTTTCCTTGCTCAGTTCATTTTGTTGACTGTCCATGAGAGAGTCCTCGTATGCTGATTGAGTGAGATGAGGAAAAGGAGGAGTGTCTCCGAAGCAATGGATTTCAGGATCAAGCTCATTTGTTCCCCCTTCTTCTTCCTCGGCCACAAAATTATTTTGAAAAGGGGCCTAAATTTTCTGGTCTTCTCTGTCTCTTCCCCTCTCTCTTTGCATAGTAGGGGAAACAGTATTGTTTGGACTCCTGAAACCTCCTTAGTTTTCACTTTTGAAGGCCCTTGTATGCTTGCCTCCACTCCACCTTCATTCTCTCCATCTTTGCAGACAGAGACTTCACCATCTTGGTTAGTTCATCCACTTGAGGGTGGGGCACCGATGGGCTAGAAGTTGAGGCTTCAGATCTTTCCTTTCTCCTGCTTGTGTTGGCCTTGTTCCTCAGTCTATTCGCTGCTAATACATTAGATTCCACCTCTATGGACGCATCTTTCATTTGAGCTAAGGAGGTGGCTCTTCTTTCTCTCAATAAAAGACAGAAATTGGGACCAAACGCACTAGCATAAGAAATCTTGGCCGAGGCCTCTGAAGGTTTTATCTCAGTAGGAATTTTATTATACATCTTATTGAATCTTTTGGAGAAGTCAGAGACAAACTCTCCTTCCATCTTCTTCAAAGACCCGAACTCTGTCATGTAATACATGAAATTCTTCCTATCTCTCCACTGCCTCAGGAAAGCACAATCCAGGGATTCAATTGCAGCAATAGATCTGGGGGCCAATCCTCTAAACCACTTCCTCACCTCACCATCTAGGCTCTGGATGAAGACTCTCATCCAGACATCTTCATTTTCAATGTTCAGGTTGTTTGCATAACTATAGAAAGCAGCCAGGTGCTCTTCCGCAGTTATGTCCCCTTCCCCGATGAACTTGGGCATATACTTCAAGTAATCTCCAGTAGGGAGAGGATTCATAGGATGAGGTAGGATTAAGGGAGCATATCTGGAAGTGACTATGGGGTCCATTCTATTTTGAGGGGGATTAGCGCCAGCCATAAGTATATTCGGTGAAGGAGAACTTGGAGGAGAAGGAGTTCGTGAAGGAGCTACTTGGAATGAGTCTCAAAGTGGAAAGGGAAACAAAAGGGGATTTAAGGAGAAGGCTAATGGTCTCAAGTCAACAGATGTTTCTCTTTGTGCAGAAGTGGCAACAGTAACAAGAGGAGGAGTGGCAAAGATAGGAGTGGGGAAATCTTCTGCGGTCTTGGGTCTACGCCAAAGCATAGCTTTAGAGGAGAGGGTAGTGACAAGGGTTTCTCCCTACAATCCCAGACCAGGAGGGGAAAACTCAGCAGGAACACTCTCGAAATTCAGGAAACGGGAAACCTCTAAAAGGGGCCAGTTAATAAACTGAGGAGGAGAAAATGGAGTTTCTACAGAAGGAGATGGAGGATTACCTGGTTCGGCGGTGGAAGCTTCTTCTTCAGAGGCCTTTCCTTTTCTGAGAACCACCTCTGGATCAATTTTAGGTGTAGCTAGAGGCAGTTGTGGATGAGACCATGTGTGTCTACCTCTGAAAGCCACAATTAACATGGCAGGTTTGCCACAGTGGAGTCGTCACAATGGAGTCGCTAGGTGCACAGTAGCAACCTTCAAAGGCTCTGATACCTGATGCACCTTCAAAATCAGAGGCTCAATGTCATTCAATTCCAGGGAAAATTTTCAACTTCATCCCCGACAACGGCGCTAGAAATGTTAGCATCAGAAGTCACTCCTATATTGCTTGCAGGAGTAGAGCCCAACGCCCATCAGTTTTATGTCACGATATTTTTTAATGGGTGATCAAATGGATAGAGACTCAGGGAGATATCACTCTAACTCGGGGAATGGTTCTGGTATGTAAGGAACAAAGGAGGTCTTGATCTAACTTCAGTCAGTGAGTTGATTTAAAGATGAATAGGTTGAAGACTTGGTGAGAGAAGTGAACAAAATACCTCAGGCAATAGACGTTTCAGTATTTTGTAGAAGAAAAACTTTGAATGCAAGATCCTCTTGGTTCAGGGCTTCGAGAAACCGAAAGGGGGACTTGAATGGATCCTCCAATTCCAAGTCGTTCAGCGCTAAGAAAATCATAGAGACCGATTAGAAACAACGCAACTGTTACAATGATCCAACCTACATCATCCTATAACAGTTGCAACTCGACTGGATCCTCCAATTCCGAGTTGTTCTAATATAGTGTAAACAAAGACGTGAAAGAAACTGACATTCATAAGGAAAGAAGTCTCAAAAGTCCACACATAACCAGGAATAATGGTGCTACATTAAAGCTTTACAACTGGGAGCCTTTCTCAACCATCGATCCTTACAAAATAAAAAAACTGAGTCTATATACTCAGAAAAATTCGCCTAACAGAGGCGTGCTCAGTCATACAAGGCTTGGTGTCCCTTCAGCCAAATTCAGACGAATATTATTTGTCTGACGCTGCCTTAACTGCGCATGGCTCCTGCAAGGGGAGTAGCTGAGCCATTAAGTGCCAAGTTAGCGTGTGCATACCTCTCTGGCTAGCCGAGGTATCGGCATGGCTTCTTTGGAAAAAATCGGTACGCAGGACCTTCTCGGGCAGACAGCTTGCCAGACCCTCCATACCTTACACTTAATGAATGAGGAGAGGTTTCAACCACCCCTTCTCACCTTCATTTACTCCAAGCGGAAAACAGGATTCAGGTTGAATCAGATGGCACCTGGAGATTGCAATGATCCCCTCTGAGAACAAACTCGACACCTTTGGCCCCTTTTGCACAGCTCTTTTTATTTCCCAAGTGACCATGGGCTGTGACCCTCGTTTACTCTCAAAGATGCTTTCGGCGTTCGTGAATAGGAAGGTGTTAATCCTTTCTTATCACAATCACAATGAGCGAAACGCCGAGATGGCTTAATTGGGCACCATGCATCCCTCTTAGATCTAACGGTCCTGAACTCACCCGACGATGCTGTGGGCCCCAGGTCCTGGACATTCTTGACACCTCGCACCTCAGGAATATGACGGAGCCGCTCCTCACGCTTTGAAGTTGCGATGGGCGAAAAGGCGAGGAGCCTAATTGCGCGCCAGGTGTCCCTTTTAGATGGACGACTGAGACTACTCCGTGATACTACAGGCCCGACTCTGAGCGCTTTCGGTGCTTCGGGGTTCGGGGTTTCAAGATGTAGAAAGACATGGAACTCTCACCCTTCGAACTCCCGAATGCTGAAATGCCGACGCGAATGGATCTTGCACCACTCATCCTTTGGATGGACAACTGCTATCTTTTCTTGCATAAAATATGGGTGCCATCCATCATTCTAATCTTAGCGCAGCTCCACTGACCGTGATTTCCTACCAACCGTCGATCTGCTCTTACGGATGAATCCGGACCTTCGACAATATAACCTCGCCCACTTACTTGCTTGGAAGCCTAAAACAAGATTTTTCTGTGCTACACTCAGGCGCTTCTCGTACAACCTGCAGACCTGAATACTCTTATGCCTAGGACAAGAAATGTTACTAACAAAAGGGATGTCAATGACCAAAGTTAGCACCTTTCTATCTTGGTTATAGGGGTATAGATCCAAGAGGATGTTCACCTGTCCGCAGGGGGATTTTCTTGTAACAATGGTTGACTAGGCATATCATTATGTAACATTAGTTCTAGAGCTTGAAGAAGTGAAAAGGAAATTGACAT
Source organism: Picea engelmannii (assembly GCA_009831015.1). Taxonomy (NCBI): domain Eukaryota; kingdom Viridiplantae; phylum Streptophyta; class Pinopsida; order Pinales; family Pinaceae; genus Picea; species Picea engelmannii. The sequence continues at coordinate 499,003 of ML782318.1, read as the reverse complement.
GTCAAAAGGACAAATTCAAAAAATCTGATAGACAATGAAGTGGAGCTCTGGCCAACCCTTTCCCCCTAAATAAAAACGCTACACAATGGAACTAGAAGTATTCAGAAAATCATGATGAGAGGTGTAATTATCATCCAATTCTAGCATCAAAACCCATTTGAATGAAGTATCATGTGTAATACATTTCACATAGACTAATTGTTTCAAGAGGCTACAAACTTATAGCTGGTCAGAATGTGTGAATATCCTCTAAGCTATTGGCAACACTAAATCTATAATTTCTTTACCAGTCAATTTTATTTCCTAATTACATATTGTTTATAATCTTTCATCTAAAAGGATTGATTTTCAGTTGTAGCAACAAATTGGACTGAGTTCATCTCTCCTAATTCAACATTTTTCTCCCCTTTTCTTTCATCATCATCTTTTCCCTTCAAAGCAGTTTGTTTCTTAAATTTTTTTGTCTTATGAACTTTGATTTTATTTCATGACATACAGACCTCTCACCTCCATTTTTCTTTTCATTGGCAATGCCTTCACATTGGAAGCAAGCATGAATCAACTTGCATCTCTTTCCTAACTCATGAGCGAAATTAGGGGTCTCCATTTGAAAATGAATCAGAACTATTTGGGATGTTGTGAAAATAGTTAAACCATCACTAAGAACAGTGGTTAATCAATCATCCTTGCACATTGGCTGGCAAACATATCGTATGAAATGGAGGAACCATCCACACACTAAGTAGCTGCTCAACTGAAAGGAAAAGTGTCAAAGTCTAAAGGATGAAAACCAAAAGGGGATATATATATGTAGCCAGGTGCAACAAATATAAATATAAATCTTAAAATATGTAAGTCGTCCCCTATCAGGATAAAAATGCCATCGCTTTCCCCATCCACCAAATGTTAAGAATGCATTAAATAAGTCGGGAAAGAATGGAAAGGAAAGTTTGACCAGACTAGGGGACATGCAGATATCTTCGTTGGGGCTATGGACACTCGCTGGAAGCGAAGCAAGGTCCGTGACACCGTGGTGACTCCACTGGGGCTATGGACACTTGTGGGAAGTGGAGAAACACGTGCGAGATATCTATGTATGCACCTGGTAGAAAATATTTATTTATCCCAAATCTATATCAACCCCAAGATGGATATACCAACCCAGATCTTCGACGTAGTTTAAGGAAATCAACTTCAACATCATTCATCCTCCATCTACAATAGATGAGCTCTACTATCCGATATGCAAGCATCACCAGTGAGCCCACTATGATGAAATCATTTAGGTAACTGTTATGCATTATTCCCATAATTGTTTGAACTTAAAAGTAAATTTCATGACACTCTATATTTTATGTTTATCAGTTAGGAAAGACTAGAAAAGATTCTGGCTTTACCCAGTGTGTCTCCATTTGTTGTGCCCCCACAACAACCTCCCAATTTTCTTGTTTTAGCATCTATCCAAGACAAGAAATCCCCCCACCCCTTTAATTCTTCCAATCAAAACCTCCACACTCTCTCTCATGCAAATAACTATGCCTAAGTTATTCTCATCCTAACTTGCTTTACCACTTCTGGTTCCTCCTCAGATCAATTATACCCAATGATATGCACTTCGGTGAGTCCCCTCTTCCTATGCTGATACATAGCATTATGATGCATGCATTCTTTTTCCACCTTTGCATTGACACACAATTTATTTTCTTGACAATACATCATCCATCTCCTTTTGAACTTGGCTAATGTGCTATCGTTCTTTCGCCAAACCTTACTAACACACATCTCATCATCGATGAAGTTCACATGATCAATGTCATCGCACCAATATGGGTCACATCATTACATTATCAAACACATTTCTTTCACCAACTAACTCACTTCTACTAACGTCGTTGCATCACATAACAATGACACCCTCTCCCTTTCGCTTCATTACGTTGATTATTGACGAGGTTCACCTCTTCTTCCCGACACGCTACCCATTGACAAGTTTCCCTCTCATGTCACAAATGTGTCACTGGAAGGATTTCGACCCATCATCATTATCGAGCACATCGAGGACAATTTGCTTCCTCTCACTAATGCTGATCATGTCAGCATAGCCCACTTTCTCCTTGAGGCTTATCTCATCCCCCTCCCAGCTCAAATCTCTTCTTGTTGCGTTCATCATTCAATCTACTTACATTTCCAATGATTAGACTCTCCACGCCTATATAGATAGTTGGTCATTAATTTCCTATCTCAACTGATTCGCTTCAAATCACAATCATAATCAAGTTTTAGTGTTCCTAGTGGATTTCTTTGCACACATGGTACTAGCTGGTTTGTTTTGCGTTTCTTGATGTTACAACTAAATATTCATTGTGGAAGCCTCACATAACATCATATGGTTAATCACAAAACGTATAGGTCTTGCGTTGTTTCTGAAATTCACTTTGGGAGAAATTTAATCCTTTAAGCTCCTAGACAGTGCTAAGCGCACTGGACATCAGTTGGCGGTTTTGGAGGATTTATAACTTTGTTCTATTATGCATAAACTTAGTCTTAATGGATGGATCAAGATCTTGTACATCACAAATGACCTAGCAACTGACAAAATTAAATTGATATGAAGCAACAAAGAAAGTCGGGCCCAAACTTTCATTAAAAAATGCCTTAGGGTGCAATTTTTTGGTGTCCGTCAAAGTGATTTTTTCATCCATGAAAAAAATTAATTGTCTAATTCCCGCCATTACGATTCCAACACAACTGACAGAATTGAAATCCTAGGTCTGAAAGTGCCAAAAAAATTGTCTAGGATTTCTTGTCATGAAAGCCTCAATAGTATTGGCCATCATTAGAAATGGATCCAATCAAATGATAGAACAAAATGTCCAGTTATCTTGATATAAATGTTCCTCTGTGCTCTCCGTGTTGCAAAAAACAACAGTGTTGATATTGAGAGGGGGGTGAATCAGTATCAAGTACAATTTAAAACCTTTTTCAACTTATACTTAAACCATTCAACTATATCCAATGAGTAATGAACAATAGTATAAGAGTTAAACCAATACACCACAATACACCATGCATAATATATGAGAAATAATCAATAGTTATTGTTCAAGGGAAGTAATGACTTCCAAAGGTAGCTACAACTTCCAAATGTAAAGGGAGGGATAAACCTCCAAGAGGAAGATACAATCCTC
>ML782318.1:471101-490853 GCA_009831015.1 Picea engelmannii | reverse complement strand
TGCGACATTAACATGGCAATTGCGACAAACATCCTCACAAACGTGGCAAGAGCGACGTTAATGTGGCAATTGTGACGTTCCAGTGGAAAACGTGGCAAGAGCGACGTTCCAGTGGAAAACATGGCAATTGCGACGTTAACGTGGCAATTGCGACAAACATCTTCACAAACGTGGCAAGAGCGACGTTAACGTGGCAATTGTGACGTTCCAGTGGAAAACGTGGCAAGAGCGACGTTCCAGTGGAAAACGTCGCAATTGCGACGTTAACGTGGAAATTGCGACGTTAACGTGGCAATTGCGACGTTATCGGGCAACATCAATTTTTTTTTTTATAAATTTTCTCTATTTTGCGACAGTATGGACAATTTTGTCCATAACGCCGCAAATAAAACGTCGGAATTTTTACAATATGTAGTAGTGACCCTATCATAACTTCTACCATCATATCTACGACCTTATACTGAATGGTCCAGATTTACAATGAAATTACAATATACATTTACAAGGAATTTTTTCCTTCAAGGGCTTCGCCCCCAGACCCCCCAACCAGGGGGATGGATCCCTTGGACTCCACAAAGGGGGTAACCCCCTTTGCACTCCCCTGCGTGGAGGAGTGTACATTCTTATGGGGTGTAAATTCTTCATTAGGTATAAACACGGCTGAAAACAAAGACCTCTGAACTAGGAAGATAATGAGGCTCGACAACCAACACATTCCATACCTTGTTTGAGCCCTTGGGGCAGTAGAGAGAGGTTTACACTTTAGAATGGGGGTTTCTTCCCTCATTTTTGAGTTTCCTCTCCTAATGGGAGTTCCCCTCTCTCATGGTGAGCCCCCCCCTTGAGTGAGCCTCCCTCTTTTGGGAGTGACACTTGGAAATCATGCAAGGGGGTCATTCCATCCCTCTTTCCCTTAAAAGGAACCCTCCTATATTCATTTAGACATGAATTTTGATAACAACTCCATGCTGCCCAAATTTCTCCTCACTCTCTCTTTCTCTTTCCCCATTTCTCTCATGTAATCTTGCTGCAATATTGCAACCATTATTTTCAATAATAGAAGTGAAGCTTTGGAGGATCTCATGGTGTTCTTGTGGTGATCTCTTGGTGTTCTATTTGAGTACTCTTGGTTTTCTTGTTTGGTGTTCTTGTGAGGTAATATTTCTGCAATTTATGTTCATCTTGCTCACATTGTTTACTTGAAAAACTCCAAGCAAAGTATTTTCTAGGGATAAATCTATAGTAGTATTGTTGTAGGTTTATGTAAGTTGTTTTTATTTGAGTTTGAAAAGTATTTTGTGACCAAATTTGAAGAACTCACTTTCTTGCCTCATTATGTAGAAAATATTTACTAGTTGCAAGTTACCAAAGCTTGGAAGAGTGGACTCCAAAAGCTTCAATTCTCTTCACTAAATTTTTTGATATCATTTCAACATTCTTATATATATATTCTGCACTTATTTCTCTTCTAAATCTTGCTTTCCAATAAATATTTAAGTTCATATTTAAAAATTTATGTTTTATATACTAACAATTACTAACTCATTTTAAGTGGTTTTTAGCAATTTCCAGTAAACATATCTTGTTGATTTTTGCAGATTTTTGCCATTCTAAGGGGAGGTGTTGCCCAATGTTGGCCACAAAAAGCTCAAGAAATCATCTAAGAGTAGTGGTATAATATCCCTTCACCTTCGTCTTTTTATAAAGCATTGTAAGCATCCCATGAGAGTGTCTTGGGCTTGCATTCTTTTCTTGTCTTCATTATTTGTAAATTGTAAGGTATTTTCTAATTTTTGTTTTTCCCACATATTGCATGTGAGTGGCTTTTCCGCCCTTGCAATACTGTGTTGGCTAGATTAGTTCCTTGATTTGCTTAAGTAATTTCCCCACTTCTTCCATAAATAGAAGGTTGAGTGGTTGGGATTTACTTGGTTTATTCTTTAAATTCTTTTGCCCACCTTGGTACAAAATTGAGGCTTGTCCTCCACATTGTGCCATAGTTGTGAGGCTTGCAAAGTTATTTTTTTCCCCACCTTGTCCTTAAGTCAAAGTTGTGTGGCTAGATAGTTTATTCAATTCATTTCAAGTTTTTATTTATTTTTCCATTTGTGCCCACACCTTGCATGTGAGTGGCTTTTCCACCCTTGCAATATCATGCCGGCTAGATAGAAGTTTCATTTTTGCAAAGTAATCAAACTTTTCTCCCTTCCATTTGCCCTGTATTCCCTCCCCTTTCCACTTTGTGGATATTGGGTAATAGTAAAGGGAAAATGACTATGTGTCTAGTCTAATTAGGAACCTACTTCCATTATTGCTAAAACCATTAAAAATAGGTGACTTGGGAGGCTAGAAGGGGTTGAAGCTGGGGAAGGTTTCACGACACTAAGTGTCCTCCTTGTTGAGAACTCAAGCATCTTGGATTCGACCTATGGAGCTGTAGGGGTACCTTGTTTTTCCCTTTTTGAGCACCCAACACTTTCTCTTGGTGGAAGGGATAAAGACTTTGGGTAGTAACATAGCTTAGGTTTGCAAAATTCACATCTAGTTGACCCTAAGCCAAAGAGAGACCTAAAGATATGTTAAAAGTAACCTACACACTCTTCACATCTACATTTCAAGATTTTATATTCCTTTTGTTTCAAGAACTTTTATATTTCATTCCTTTCAAAAAAATTCTTTACTTGCCAATATTTACATTTTCCAAAGTATTCTTTATTTTTGTGAAGTTATTCTTTTAAGTATAAAGTTGTTTTTAAAATTCATTGTGTAAATATTCCATAAGTTTATTTCATTATTGTAGAGTTATAATCCTTTTGTGTATATTGGAATAATTGGAATTGGGTAATCGTTACGCACTCGTCTAACTTTTACTTTATGAAAGAAAAAGTTTGCTCGTCATTGAAATATTGCATTTGCATGATTGCTTGTCATTGGGTTGGGTCTCCCTAATCAATAAATCAATTAAATTTTAGAACTTTAATAAAACCTTAACATAGTTTAATAGGGTCTACCCCCCTTGGCTTCCCTAGGAGTGAGCCTAGACGGAAGGAGTCTAGATCGAGGTGAAAATGGGTATATACTTAGGTTTGTGCCTCCAAGGACACACCAAATGGTTTGGAGACTTATCCATGATTGTATTTGTGTATTAGGATGACACCATATTTGGCATCGTTGTCGGGGACAAGTCTTTCTATTCCCAGAGTATGAATTTTTGTTTTCCTTTTTGTTTTTTTCTTTGTCTGATGCTTCTTGTTTGTTTAGAATAAAGTTGATCATCTGACAACTCCACTTCAAAATAATTTGATAAATTATTCTTCAAGAAGGAGCTCACGATTTTCTTACCTTCAACCTTGAACTTGAAAGGGTTTTTGGAGGAGGTTAGGCAAGCTTTCTTCTTGTAGGATTATTAAGAAATTTTGGGGTCCCAACTGTAATGTCCCCAAGGCCAAGCCCAGTTGTAAATTTGATGTATGAAATGAATTGTAAATATGTGTTATAGGCTGGTGAGACAAGTTTGTATAAGTTGGTGGGATTATGTGATTGTTAGGTCAGAGAGCCTAAGGGTTGGAGGCCCACAGCCTGATTTTGTACTTGTATATATGCAAAAGCATTTAATAAATTGTAAACACCGCCAGGTGCAGACCGACCACGATGAAAGAGTGAAGGGGGACTGAGTTTCCACAGAGAAGGCAAGGGATTAGGATTTGCGCCATAGATCTGAGAAAGATTTGACCGTTGGATTTTACTAGGAATGGACATGGACACATGGAGATGTACCACATGCCAGTGGGTTGAGAAGAAAGGTGAGAGTGGTGGGACCTGATGACATCATTAAAAGTGACGTGGACCCTCATGAACGTGCCACGTGCCACCATGGTTGTGGGTGACCACTGTGCTATGTGGGCCCAGAGGGTGAAGTAAATCAAAATTTTAGAAGTTGGGGGTTGGAAAGGAAAGCAAGTTTGAAAGCCTCATGGACTGAAAACCTGAAGTCCTGGGTACCGAAAACTCGAAGGACCGAAAGTCCCAAAATACTGAAAATGAAAGTTTCGAAGACCCGAAAATTGCAGATCCGAATGAGAGCTCAGAAAACTTATTTGAATCGAAATGTCTTTTGTTCTTGTTTGTATTGGTGTATAAATGTTGTGGATTTTTCATGAAGTTTTAATGGCTTGACAAAATTCGAATTGAATTTCAAAATGCATGTGCAGATTTCAACGAGGGTCAGGACTCCAGTTAACCAACGTCGAGTATGGAATGGGAAAGGTGCAGATTGCCTCCAAAACAGGAGACGAACGGGAAGGAAAGGATGTCAATATGGAAGTGGAAGGATCGAACTCCAATGGGCATGGAAAAGAAAAGGATAAGGAAGGACACATAATGAAAATCATTGAAGGATTGCAAAGAGAAGCCTAGGCTTGCCAAGCTGATAACCGAAAGCTCATGAAAGTCAGGGATCGACAGGGTGTATTAACCTTAAAATTTTTGAAGAGCCTGGAAAGAATAGAGAGGAAAATCGAGAAGGGAAGAGACTCAAGTAAGACGGAGAGTCGCAGAACCCCTGGGAGAAGAAGGAGATCAAGAAGCGTCAGGACTCCCGAGAGGAAAAGGAGGTTGAGGAGTGGTAGCCGACATCTTAGTCGCTCCAGAAGACATTCCAGTAGGGGAACACGTAGTAGTTCGAGCTCATCTCCTACCAGGAAGCACTAAAAATATGGAAGGGATGAATTGAAAGGGGAAATCAAAAAGATTAAAACACCTATGTTTGATGGTGAACATAAGAAGGAAGAAGATGCCGAAATATGGTTGCTGGGTATAAAGAAATACTTCCAACTGCAGAATTATTCTGCCCATGCAGAAGGAAGAATTGCAATGTACCAGCTGAAAGGAAAAGCATCCATGTGGTGGGATCAGTTGGTGCAGGTGCAACACATCAGAGAGAAAGAGGTCACGTGGAAGGAGTTTAAGGGGTATTTTGAGAAGAAATATCTGACCAAAAGATACTATGATAGAAAGATGAAGGAGTTATTCGAACTCAAGTTGGGCAATATGACCATTGATGAGTATGAACGAAGTTTTTTGGAACTACTGAAGTATGTTCCATTCATCAAAGATGAGGCTGTTAAAATTCAGTGGTATCTGAGTGGACTGCCACCTTCCATTGGTGACAAGATTCAATATGATGATCATAAAACTATGGAAGAAACAATAAGAAGGGAGAAATGCTTATACGAACAACAAAGAGAAAAGCCTACCTTTTGGAAGGCTTGGGATGACCAGAAGAGGTTTAAGAAAGAATAGAGGCAGAAGGGAAACAAGCCTCCCTTTTTCAAGAACGTCCCTTGGGGACAGTCATCTTTTAGAGACCCCAGGAAAGTTGAAGGGAGTGAGTAGATGCCAAGGTCTCCACCTATGGAGTGTTGGGGATGTAAAGGGAATCATAGGTACAGAGACTGCCCCCATAGAAAAGACAAAGCAAGAATTGTCCATACTGTTCAGCAAGCTAAAACAGTGGAGGATGAGTAGTAGAATGTCGAGGATCTACACAGCCCTGGACAACAAACAAGCAGAATTTCAATCGCACATGATTGAAGTGGAAGGTATGAACAACAACTGACCACTTGTTATTTTAATTGATTTAGGGGCTAGCCATAGTTATATAGATTCTAGAGTGGTGGAAAGTTTGCATTTAACAAGAAGCAAACATGAAAAGTCTTCGTTAGTAAAATTGGCCACAGGGACTAAGAGGAAGGTCACTGAATTGGTTAAGTCTTGTTCAATGGACATGAAAGGAATGAGAACTAAGGATGACTTGAACATCTTTCCTTTAGGCTCATACGATTGCTTATTGGGATGGACTGGTTGGACCAACACCATTCCCTTCTGGATTGCCGTAATAAGAGGTTTACCTGCCTGAACGAAGAGGGAAATCCGGTAACAGTCCAAGGAATTCCCAGAGCCGTGGCTATTAGGGAAATCTCAGCCATGCAGCTGAAGAAATGTTACCGGAAGGGCTGTCAATTATATGCAGCTCGGGTAGAAGAAGCATCCCGAGATGTAGTCTCGAATCTGGAAGATCCCGAGGTACTCAAAGAATTCAAGGATGTATTTCAGGAGGTACTTGGATTACCTCCGAAGAGGGACATCAATTTTTCTATAAATTTGATGCCTGGAGCAGCTCCAATTTCGAAGGCTCCTTATAGAATGAGTACGCCAGAGCTGAAAGAGTTGCAATTGCAGCTCGAAGAGCTACTAAAGAAGGGATACATTTGCTCCAGTGTGTCACCTTCGGGAGCCCCAATCCTATTCATGAAGAAGAAAGATGGGACGTTGAGATTGTGCATTGATTTCCAGCAGTTGAATAAGGTCACTGTCAAGAACAAGTATCCTTTGCCAAGGATTGATGATCTTTTTGATCAGTTGAAGGATGCGAAAATATTTTCAAAAATAGATCTCAGATCTAGATATCACCAAGTGAGAATAAATGATGAGGACATTAGCAAGACCACCTTTAGAACAAGGTACGGTCATTATGAATTCACAGTGGTGCCATTTGGACTGACAAATGCACCTGCTATTTTTATGTGCTTAATGAATGGAGCGTTCAGAGATTATTTGGACAAGTTTGTCATAGTCTTCCTAGACGATATCTTGGTGTATTCCAAGACAGAGGAAGAACATGAACAACACCTGAGAATGGTGCTGCATGTATTGAGAGAACACCAGTTGTACGCAAAATTGAGCAAGTGCTCATTTTACCAAAGGCAGATTCATTACTTGGGACACATTTTATCAAAGGAAGGGATCGTTGTGGATCCTGAAAAGGTTGAGGCCATTCGAGAATGGTCAACGATAAGGAATGTGGCAGAAGTGATATCTTTTATGGGTCTGGTAGGCTACTACAAAAGGTTTATAGCTAGATTCTCAAAGATAGCTCACCCTATCACTTCCTTGCAAAGGAAGGAGAAGAAGTTCCAGTGCTCCAATTCTGAAGATTGCAGATCCAAATAAGGATTACGTAGTGTGCACAGATGCGTGTAAGGAGGGGCTGGGATGAGTTCTCAGCCAAGAGGGATTTGTAATTTGATATGAGTCCCAAAAGCTGAAAGAGCATGAAAGGAATTATGCCACACACGATTTAGGGCTAGAAGCAATCGTCCACGCCTTGAGGAAATGGAGACATTACCTCATGGGAAGGAGATTCGAATTAAGAACAGACCACAATGGTCTGAAGTATTTATTTGATCAGTTGACTTTAAATGCGAGGCAAACTAGATGGCTGGAGTTTCTGTGCGAATATGAATTTGATATCAAGCATATCAAAGGGAAGAAAATAAGGTGGCTGATGCACTCAACAGAAAAGTGCACGAATTACATGCTACAACCATTAGCATGTACAGGACTGAGATGAAAGACAGAATTTTGGAAGCTGCAAATACTAATTTGGAGTACAGAAGTCTTGTAGCAAAGCTACAGCAGCGCGAGAGACCACAGACCAAGGAAAGTTACACCTTGGGAACTAATGGTTTACTTCTGTATAAAAGCATAATGTATGTACCCAATGTCCGAGAATTGAAGCTGGCAATTCTAAAAGAGATGCATAACGTGGCTTATGCTGGACATCCTGGATATCAGAAGACTGTGGCAGCGGTCAAAATCCATTATTTTTGGCCGGGTATGAAGAAATAAATTGCTAAATACATCACCAGATGTATGGAGTGCCAGAAGGTTAAGGATGAGCATAGACACCCAGCAGGGTTGTTGCAACCTTTACCTATTCCTAAGTGGAAATGGAATGTGGTAACAATGGATTTTATCATCGGACTACCTAGAACCAACAAGAAGAATGATTCAATCATGGTGGTGGTGGACAAGCTTATTAAAGCCGCCCATTTTATTCCACTAAAAACCACCCACAAGGAAGCACATGTTGCTGATATCTTTTTAAAAGAAGTTGCATGCTTGCACGAAATTCCTAAGACAATTGTGTCTGATAGGGACCCAAAATTCACCTCGAATTTCTGGAAAGGACTGTTCAAGGGATTCAGAATGAATCTGAACTTTAGTACAGCGTATCATCCTAAGTCTGATGGTCAGATAGAGAGGGTGAACAGGGTAATAGAAGACATACTGAGAATGTATGTGATGGACAAACCATAAAGGTGGGAAGACTACCTGTATTTGGTAGAATTCACCTACAATAATGGGTATCATGCATCATTGAAGATGAGCCCATTCGAAGCACTTTATGGAAGAAAGTGCAACACTCCAGTGAGCTGGGATAATCCAGCTGACAGAGCAGTAATTGGGCCTGAGTTGCTCAAAGAGATGGAAGATCAAATGATAAAAATTAAATAGAATCTAAAAGCTGCCCAGGATAGGTAGAAAAGTTACACTGACAGTAATAGAACCCATAGAGAATTCAAAGTGGGTGACCATGTTTTCCTAAAAGTGAAGGCTAACATGAGTTCCCTGAAGTTGGGAAGTTGCGCCAAATTGGTAGCAAGATTTTGTGGGCCATTTGAGATCCTGGAAAGGATTGGGCCAGTTGCATACATGCTTGCACTACCTGCATCTATGACTATACATAATGTGTTTCATGTTTCACTGCTTAAGAAATATGTACCTGATGCTAATCATGTTATCGATTAGAATGTGATTCAGGTGGAACCAGAAGGTGTCCTGCAAGTGCATCCTGTGCACATATTGGACAGGAAAAGCAAATAGCTCCAGAATCGAGCCATAGAGCTTATAAAGGTCCAGTGGACCTGGTACGGTCCTGAGGATGCGACATGGGAGCATGAAGAATTTATGCGGGCAAAGTACTCGTATCTTTTTGAAAATTTTGAAAGGCTTGTAGAGATAGTGTAAGTTGCACTGAGGACAGTGCAAAAATAAGGGAGCAGGATTGTAATGTCCCCATGGCCGAGCCCAGTTGTAAATATGATGTATGAAATGAATTGTAAATATGTGTTATAGGCTGGTGAGCCAAGTTTGTATAAGCCGATGGGCTTATGTGATTGTTAGGTTAGAGAGCCTAAGGGTTGAAGGCCCAGGGCCTGATTTTGTACTTGTATATATGCAAAAGCATTTAATAAAATTGTAAACACTGCCAGGTGTAGACCGATCACGATGAAAGAGTGAAGGGGGACTGAGTTTCCACAGAGAAGGCAAGGGATTAGGGGCTGGAAGGTGGAAAAAAGGGGATAAGTGTTTAGACTAAGGGGGGCTTAAGCCTAGGAATAATATTTATTATTATTCCAAAAGAACATGTGCCATTTATATTATTATTCCTAAGTTCCTGACCAAGGGAAAGTGATGCGTGCTGGTGGAACGCATGCAGTCTCCAGGGTGACAAGTGTCGACCCTGGTGCATGCAAATAAAATAGTTTGGGTGGACCATGAAGGGGGACACTCTCTCATTCGAGCAGACTACCTAAGGGTGTACGGGTTCTGAGCAGTATGACTAACCCTAGCTCTGCAGAAAAACCTCGTACACCTTCTGAACTAAAAAACCTGAGAATACCTCCGTACTAAACCGGAAAACTGTGATCAATTATGAAAGAGTAGGTTTCACCTCTATTTTGAATGGGGAAAAGGCCCGTGCTATGTCTGGAGAATCGATGTGCATCCACTGCCTGAGATCGAGCCTGTGTGTGAGATCTCTGCCCTGAAGCCGTGACCCTGAGCCATTTTTTCCATTGCTGAGCTTGTGGAAAAATCCGTGTCTGTTTTTCCGTTAGTTGTGTGGCCACGCAGTGATGGACTGCGTGGGAGGTTTGTTGACCTGTGATCGATTCTCTCCAGGTGAGAGAGTGCCCAGAGGAAGGAGAGAACTCCTGGAAGGAACCCTATAGCTGCCACAGAGCCCAGAGACTTCCGGTCCGGTCTGTTGCTGTAACCCAAGGCAAGGGAGGTTAGCATCCGAAGGACTGTCCAGGTGACATAGAAGATACTCCTGGGGTGGAACAGACATGTGGGGAATGAGGGACTGTGGGCAGTGAGTGTGGGTGGTTCCTGGGAGAGAATTCCTTCCTGTGGCTATGTACTATTTTCCTTATAACTTCAGCCTAACCTAGGATTGCTTGTCTTGGGGTGGAGCTTAGTCCCAGCTCGGGGGTGACCCACTGCTGAGCTGATGAGCAGTGTGGTCTAAGGCTGGGAGGTTCGTGGAAGGCCTGCACTTGGTTGGTGGATTCTACCACTGTTAAAAGATAAGTATCTGATTATGTTTTTAATCACGTTTTGCATGAGTCTACTGATTATGTTACCATGATTTCCACTGTGTATATGAATTAGTATGAAATGTTATTGATTGTTAATTATGGAAGTAACTCATATGAATACTCTGTGTAGAATGTGTTTATTTGTTTGAATGCATGGGATTTATAATACCTGTATGAGTTATGTACCAAGTGGTGTTAAAGTTTCCTTTTAAGAGCGATTAAGCCATGGTAGCTGAAAAGGTGCACTACACCAACCCATTTATGCAGACCTTTTTATTTTTTTGAATGAATCTAGTTTAGAAATGGACGATCCTTATAAACCTATTGATTTTTCTACAATAAGTGGTTATCCACATGTGATCCTAGAAAATGATTTACAAAAGTTTCCTTGTTTTCAAGGTAGTAATGTGGTTGATGTTAGGTGTCATGTTTACAGGGTTTCTCATTGCTTTGCCAAATGGTGTAACAATGCTTGGGATGAAGATGCAGGAATGAAATTGTTTATATTGTCCTTTGATGATGATGATCTTGATTGGTTTACAAAACTTAAGGATAAACAGGTTAAAACTTACAAATAATTTACTAATTCTTTTATGGAAAAATGGAAGGAGAAGGAACCTCCTGATAGAAAAAAAAGTCAATTTAGATATTAAGATAGATGCTCCCATCAAGGAATTAATATAGGTTATTAAAGACACAAAGTTTATCTGTGTAAATCAATTAAAAATCATGAAAGATCACATTGACATTGCAAGTAATTACATTCGATATTCTGATCTTATAGAGCTAGAACTTCACAAAGAGCATAAAGAAGAATTTCATTTGGAAATTACGAAAGAGATTGATGATGAGTCATTGGTTTATCAGGAGGAATTTGAGTTTGAAGTTGTTGAATATCCAGATAATTCAAATCCCCACTCGCCTCCCGAAGAACCCATCTCTTCAGAGAAAATCTTCGACAACCTTGATGAGAACAATGAAGTAGTTTCCTTGACAGTTCCACTTACAACCTCTCAACCATAAAATGATTCGATACAAGATAATGGGAATATGGGGGATAACTTAAGTTTACAAATTCCATATCATTATGAGAAGTGGTTGGCCTTCCACCATGATAGTCCAATTAATAAATTCATAAAACATTTACAAGGATTGCCAGACTTCCACGTTTGGTTGAATAAATAAAGACACATGTTTCTTGGGTGGTATGTTCTCAAGAAAAACTCCAAGTTGATAAAACTTGGAAAATTATCTTCAACGAGTCATTTCAGATAGGGATTTTTCAGACATCTAAGGTCTTATTTCATCCATGACATATCATGTCCTAATTCTTTCTACCTAAACCATTTGTATGGTGATCCCATGAATATTCCAAGGAATGGACAACAACTCAAGCTATTTTTCAAATGATGAGCAACTTGGTGTCCAAAGGGGCACCCTTTGTAACGTATCTCTAACCTTTTTCCTTTGATTTTTTCAATTTTTCCATCATTTGATTTATGTATATAGTTCAGTGTATAGTCATTTCGTTTATGTGATTATTGCCAATATCATTTCATTTATTTATAATTGCTTATTATTTTCACACATGTACTTATGTTGGGTATTGGTGAGAACTTTGCTATGCAGATTCTGAGGTTCTCACATGATATCCTTCCCAAAAATCAAGAATACATCCCCATGTGAAGCCAAATGTTGACCACCTATTTCGATTAGGTGCCAACTTCATCTACTATGAATATATGTACCTTGTGGTATAACACATTTGAAGACCTATGGCTCAGCAGGGCAATTCTGCCCCCAAAATTTCTTTCTCTCTCCATAGAATGTTTGTTCCCCTACATGGAAATTTTTTGTACTATAACATGTTATCATGGGTCAAGTTGTAATAATTTATTTCCCTAGTACTTTGTCATTAAGGAATTCCTTTCATCGAGTGTTTTTTTTCCTTGGGTAATTAATTTTGTTTTTCCAACAATTTTAATTACTTGAGTTTTTCACTCAATAATCCTCAAAAGTGGTGAAAGGAATTCTAATGATCGATCCCAATAGAGACTAAGGTATAAAAGTGTTGTAAATGAGCATGATAGATATCAGTTAGAGTCTCGCCGAATTCAATTAAGTTTTGATAGGTGTTTTTTATAATTAAAATTTCCCGTAAATTGAAATTCTTTAATTATTTTTGATGTAAAATGTAAACAATTGGTCCTTGAAAATTTTGTATAGGGATGTGAGTACTCAAAAAGAATGTATTATGATCCCCTACACCCTTGGACCAAGTTTCAACTCAACTGGACAAGTTTTCTTGGTCAATGTCCATGAGGAGTCAAGTCAGTCAAAAATCAACAAATAATTGGCTAAAGTAAAATTGTTGAATTTTGTAAAAGAGTATAAAGTCATGAGAAAAGGGGGAAAAGTTGTTACCTAAGTAATTTATATGTAGTAGGGGGTATAATAAATCAAATCCCCCCTTTCCTACCTCTCATACAACTTAACTTTAGAGAGGGGTACAAATTTGTCTCTTATGGGGCTCACCATCTCCATTGGATTGGCCATTTGGTGATGGGGACCACATGGGGGGGCCATTCCACACCTTGGGTGACCCCTTGGGGAATTAGAGAGAGGTTTAAACTTAGAAATGGGGGTTTATTCCCTCATTTTTTAGTTTCCTCTCCTAATGGGAGTTCCCCTCTCTCATGTTCCCCCTCCCCGCCCCCTTGAGTGAGCCTCCCTCTTTTGGGAGTGACACTTGGAAATCATGCAAGGGGGTCTCCTCTCCCTCTTTACCTTAAAATGAACCCTCCTCTCCTCATTTGGACATGAATTTTTATAACAAATCCATGCTGCCCAAATTTCTCCTCACTCTCTCTTGCTTTCTCCCCATTTCTCTCATGTAATCTTGCTACAATAGTGCAACCATTCTTTTCAATAATAGAAGTGAAGCTTTGTAGGATCTATTGGTGTTATGGTGGTGATATCTTGGTGTTCTATTGGAGTAATCTTGGTTTTCTTTCTTTGTGTTCTTGTGAGGTAATATTTCTGCAATTTATGTCCATCTTGCTCACATTGTTTTACTTGAAAAACCCCAAGCAAAGTGTTTTTTTATGGATAAATATATAATAGTATTGTTGTAGGTTTATGTGATTTTTTTTTCTTTGAGTTTGCAAAGTATTTTGTGAACCATTTTGAAGAACTCACTTTCTTGCGTCATTGTGTAACAAATATTTACTAGTTGTAGGTTACCAAAGCTTGGAAGAGTGGATTCCAAAAGCTTCAATTCTCTTCACTAAAATTTCTTATATCATTTCAACACTCTTTTAAGTGGTTTTAACAATTTCAAGAAAACATATCTTATTGTTTTTTTCATATTTTCTCTAGTCTATGGGGAGGTGCTACCCAATCTTGGCCACAAAAAGCTCAAGGAATCATCCAAGAGTAGTGGTGCAAGATCCATTCACCTTCTTATCGTTCTAAAGCATTGTAAGTAGCCCAAGAGTGTCTCTTGGGATTGCATTCTTTCCGTGTCTTCATTATTTGTAAATTGTAAGGTATTTTCTAATTTTTTCTTTTCCCACTTCTTGCATGTGAGTGGATTTTCCACCCTTGCAATATTGTGTTGGCTAAATTAGTTTCTTGATTTGTAAGTTTTGCTTAAGTAATTTCCCCACTTCTCCCATAAAGAGAAGGTTGAGTGGCTAGGATTTACTTGGCTTATTCTTTAAATGATTTTGTCCACGTTGGCACAAAATCAGTGGGCTTGTCCTCCATATTGTGCCATAGTTGTGAGGCTTGCAAAGTTATTTTTTTTTCCCACATTTGTTCTTAAGGAAAAATTGTGTGGCTAGCTGGTTTATTAAATCCATTTCAAGTTTTTTTATTTTTCCATTTGTGTCCACACCTTGCATGTGAGTAGCTTTTCCACCCTTGCAATATTGTGCCAACTAGATAGAAGTTTCATTTTTTCAAAGTAATCAAACTTTTCGCCCCTCCATTTTCCCCGTATTCCCTCCCCTTTCCACTTTGTGGATCTTGGGTAACAAGAAAGGGAAAAATATTGTGTGGCTAGTCTAATTAGGCACCTACTTCCATTATTTCTAAAACCATTAAAAATGGGTGACTTGGGAGGCTAGAAGGGGTTGAAGCTAGGGATGGTTTCACAACACGAATTTTCCTCCTTGTTGAGCGCCCAAGCATATTGGATTTGACCTATGGAGCTAGAGGGGAACATTGTTGTTCCCTTGTTGAGCACCCAATTACCTATGTAGCTAGAGGGAAACCTTGGTGTTTCCTTGTTGAGCACCCATCACTTCCTCTTGGTTGAAGAGATAAGGACTTGGGGTAGTAACATAGCTAAGGTTTGCATCATTCACATCTAATTTCCCCTAAGACAAAGAGAGACCTACAAATATGTTAAAAGTAACCTACACACTCTTCACAACATCTACATTTCAAGATTTGTTATTTCTTTTGCTTCAAGAACTTTTATATTTCATTCCTTTCAAGAAAATTCTTTACTTGTTAATATTTACATTTGCCAAAGTATTATTTATTTTTTATTGAAAGTATTCTTTATTTTTGTGAAGTTAATCTTTTAAGTATAAAGTTGTTCTTAAAATTCATTGTGTAAATATTCCATAAGTTTATTTCATCATTGTAGAGTTATAATCCTTTTGTGTATATTGGAATAATTGGAATTGGGTAATCTTTAGGCACTTGTCTAACTTTTAGTTTATTAAATAAAAGGTTTGTTTGTCATTGAAATACTACATTTGCATGATTTCTTGTCACTGGGTTGGGTCTCCCTAATCAATAAATCAATTAAATCCTAGAACTTTAATAAACATTCAACATAGTTTAATAGGGTCTACCCCCCATTGGCTTCCCTAGGAGTGAGGCCATACAGAAGGAGTCTAGATCGAGGTGACAGTGTGTATAGACTTAGGTTTGTTCCTCCAATGAAACACCAAATGGGTTGGAGACTTCTCCACGCTTGTAGGTGTGTATTAGAATGGTAACACTGTTAATACGGAGAAGCCCTCAGGGCCAACTTTTGATTGAGACAAGGACTCACATGTGTTGTTTTTTTGCTGTGAACTATTTCAAGAAAAATGTTTGTTGTTCACATGGGTTGTAAGAGCATATTTGTTTATGGACTATTCTGAAGCAATATATGTCTCCTTGTAGTTTTGTCATTCTTTCGTATATTACATGTCTTGAGCAAATGAGTTGCTAATGTATGTGATATAATGATGTGGACTATTCTGGTTATATATTCATGTGCATGTGTTATCTGAATTTATTTCTTCATTTAAGCTATCTAGGTGAAGCTATTGGTAGAGTTAGTTTCATTCCACAACTCATTCACTTATGTTAATTCACTTCTAGCTAGGATATGTTATATTAAGATTATATTAGGCATGCATTTAGATAGTCTTCATCTACACCTTCCATTGCAAAACCACCCATCATTCACCCTGATCGGTGGACTGGGCCGCAATTGGTAAAACCAACCAGCAATGGTTGCTGGGCCATAATCTAGATGGGTTACCTATTCTAAATGGTGAGAGGTCTAATTGGGACTTCTTACCGGAGAGAACCCCTTGCTATTGTCGGGCAAATTTGGACCCATCAACACAACTTAAGATGGATTTCAAATGCAATGACAAGCCTATGTCACTAAGAACAATTACCCAAATCCCCACATTTGTAATAACTTTTATAAATATAGTCCCCACATAAACATTCAACTCAAAAGATAATAGATTGGAACACACCTTCAACACTACATGAAATGTGTAATTATCCAGTTGTGTGCCTAGCCTTTGCATTTAATAACAAAAATCAATAACTTCCTCAAAATACCCATTCCTTACATACCCTTTTCTCATCACATTCCATAAGTAAATATTCCATTAACACATTTTGTCAAACAATTGGCAAGCATTCTCCATCCTCACTAACATGTCGTACATGTCAATAGATTTGGTATTGAAAAATATGTTTTGGTGAAGCCTAGTTACCAAAATCAACACATGAACTTGTTTAACGGGATGTTTTTACAAGACATTGAAATTGTTTACTGAAGAACCTAAAAGCCATTATGAAGCCACTTGTCAGCTAACCATTCAAAATTTATTTTGATACCTTGCCTATTTTACTACCCTATCCATTCAAAATTTATTTTGATACCTTGCTTGTTTTAGTACCCTATGAGCACCATTATCTTTCAATCTCATGGAGTTTCATGTGTTTTTATATTGAATTTTTAAATGCTCATTTTATAGTAGCTCACCATGCAATGCATTTTCAATTTTCCAAATAATATACACTAGAAATGAAGCCTACCCTGAAGTGATTCAACATTATAGAAAAAACTCTATGTACATGCACACAATGCTCCTACATGTACCCTAGGAGAGTCCTTTTAAAGCTAAGGAGAAAGCATTTTTGGGTTCTTGTTAAATAATTTCTTTTGCAAATTCTCATTAGGATCCTACTAAGGCTAATGTAAATAATGTGGCATTCCCTACCCCCAAGGCCAAGGATCATGTGGGTTTCTACACAAATTAATGTGCACCAAATCTTGGACTCGCTTAACTCCCCTACGTATCACTTCCTCCACCATTGAAACTCCCCCAATGCATATCCAATACAACCCTCATCTCCACCTCCTCCTTCCCACCGCCAATACTTAAAAAATAATTTTTAAAATTCCTATTGAATAAACAAAATTATTTGTCTACCCTTGATAGACGTGAAATGATCGGCGAGCAAGTCAATAATAAAAATAGGTATATGTCTATTAATCCACATTTGTCAATGCAAATGTGGAAAATGGTATTAGGACATTGGTTAAGTGATGTTTATCAAGGATAAAAGACAAAAAGGAAAGACAAATTCTATGAAATCTCATTGATTTCCGATGTTAAAATATATTTTTTTCTTTAAACATGGATCTAAATGTCATTTTTCAACCATAAATGTAGTAGTGTTCACTTGTTTGCATAAATATGTTAGGTTAGCTTCAATTTATATCTACACTTTTAATGGTGAACTTTTGTGGAACTTTGGCTCAAGAGTTCTTACATTTTGGTAAGTAATTTTGGTTAAAATCCCAAAATTTACTTATCAATTTTTATTTTTTTTTCATTTTTTATTATTTTGGTAAGTAATTTTGGTTAAAATCTCAATATTTATTTATCTATTTTTTTCACATTTTATTTTTATTTATGTAAATTTTAATTTGCGCTGAGTTAGTTTAGTTCATTTCATATTTGTACTTTTAATGACACATGTTTTTGTTCAATTCATATTTATTTGCACTTTTAATGACACATGTTTTTGTGGGAATGTAGCGAAAGTAGAACTCTTTATTTTTGGCAAGTGATTTGAGTTCAAATCTCATCTTTCACTTATCATTTTTCATGTTTGTTTTCATTTTTGTTTCTATAAATTTTAATTTATAAACAATTAATGCTAAATCTGACATTAAATCCATTACTAATCTCGATGCTAAATTTGGCTTTAAAGTCCGTGCTAAGCATGATGCTAAATATGAAAATCACCTTAATGTTGACTTCTGTACCAAGAAAATGCTCCAACTTGAAAAAAAATGCACTACAATTCAATGCTAAACTTGACACTAATCCCCTATGTTGTTGTAATGCCAAAATATTTTTGTGAAATAATTTGTGTTTAATTTAATGCAACTTTGATGCAGGAGCATCCACACCTCATCAAGTGAGCCAACGCGTGGAGTAGGGAAAGACAGCTGGACAAGCCAGCAAATTTCTTTTGAATTTTACCTTGAGATTTGTTGCGCCAAGCATTAATGAGATTGATGTAATGAAGCGCACTTGTATTGTATTATAGATAAGAAGGCATTTAATAGTTTTAATGCTGTTAGGTAGGAATTTATTGTAGAATTGATAGTTCCAGATTTCGAGAGGGCAAACGGAATATAGGCACCCTCCTTTGTACATTGTATGATCTATCAAGCATTTGAGAGCAAGAGGAGGACAGAGCAGAGAACTGGTGAAGAATCCCCATGTACAGATATTGAGTTAATAGGAAAGCTTTGATTCAATTCCATGGCTGTGATTATTCTCTGTGTGTTGTTGATATTATGCTGTTGCATATTTGCTTCTTGTTATGCCTTTGTTTTATATGTTGTGTATGTGATTTCATGGTAGATTCGAAATCTATGAGATAGACGAGAGTAAGTTTCAATAGTTTCTCTATCTGAGCCAAGAGATTCCTGCATAGAATGCAGTTGAATTTATCGGCATAGAGTGCGTTGAGGAGGCCAGACTGTTAAACTTTTATTCTCATCTGCCCAGGAGTTGAATTGGGTTATCGGAGCGTGCAGGAGAAGTGCAGGTTGGATTTGAAGTTTCAGAGGCGAGTCTGAGGAAAGGGAGATGAGGAATTCTGTTGCAGGAAGTGCATAGAGTCCGGGTGACTTCAACACTTTGAGAGTTGTTGGAGGTCGAGCACAGGGAGCGCGGGTAAAGGATCTCTGAAGGAGTCGAAGTTGAAAAAATCTCAGGAGGGATAGTTCCTTCGTGCTATTGTGGGAACAGACCCAGAAGGAGGTTCGAACTGGGAGAAGCTTCGAGGTGGAAGAAAACACCAAGGGGAAGCCAACGGATAGGATTCACGGGAGGGAATCGCGAAATCCCACCGATCGTTGGATCATGGAGAAGCTGCACGGGACTTATTCTCTAGGCGCGTGAAGGAAATCAAGAGCCATCGCATATCGGCATTCGACGTTTGACAAGGCAAGTCGCATGCACGTCGAAATCGCGAGTGGCGATTCCCCAATTTGATCGGAGCCGTCCATCGCTACGGAGGCACGTGGCACGAGATCCTGGGAGATCGGGATTCAGCGTTCGGGGTTTCCAACAACAAGGGAAATTTGTATCGTGGATCCACGATCTGCGAAATCTCGACGGTGACATGGGTGCGTGGGACCATGAGATATAGTGGAGGACAGGTGGCTTCGAGTCGGAGGATCGGCACCTCAGTACTCGGGGTTTGAAAACCCAAAGCTTTGATATCGCGAGTGGCGATATCCCGATAGGGAAATCCCCGATGGGTGCCTAGCGCTGACTATTGACCATCGGGGATCGGAGGTTTGAAGTGCACAAGAACAGTGCCGTGAGGTTCGCGAATCAGCGAAACCTGATTTCCCGAGGAGCGAAAGGGAGATCGCCGAAGGAGTGTTGTGGGTAGAGTGTGTTGGATTACTGAGAGGGGGGGTGAATCAGTAATAGAGCAATTTAACCATATAATCCAAGTGTTATATCAATGAAGCATTATTATCCAATAACTGCAGAGTAAATAAGCAATGAACAAATGAACAATCATACACATACACAGTGCACCAGTGTTTTACGTGGAAACCCAAATCGGGAGAAAACCACGGAATGCTTTTTCTTATATGTCTTGAAGAATTACATTCATTGGAATCACCAACTTCCTTTGTTTTCCAGCTGCAACTGGAAGGAGGCTCCAACCCCCTAGT
>ML782318.1:453154-468981 GCA_009831015.1 Picea engelmannii | reverse complement strand
CTATGTATTCTCATCAAGGACAATACATATTATATTACATCAATCATCAATCAATCAATCCTTTGACATCAATCAATCACTTGACATCAATCAATGACATCAATCAATCAAACCATTGGCATCAATGACAACATGATCCAACAGAGTGAACTCCTGAGAGGAGTTGGAAGAGCGTTGACTCTTCAGGTCGTGTGAAAGGAGGTCCTGGTGGAAGCGGCTGTTCGCTGAGGACCAGTTGCCACCAAACTTGTATTGATTTTTGATTAATAATTAAATAAAATATTTGTAAGTAATGTTGAATTTTTAAATTATAGGTTGATATCATCATGCCATTATATATTGTTTTCTGTTTGCAGTGATAAATTAACATGCTGATTGTGTGGGAATTTAAAGGTTTATTTTATGGTTTGTTTACATTAGTATCGATTTTCAATTCAAGAGGTGATTTTAAAGTTTTGGTTGCAGCAATACCAGTTGTTAAGATGATGGTTTCAAACAAGTTGTAATTTTAACCCCCACAAAATAAGGTTCTATTGGTAACAACACTTATTATTTTGAGGGTTGATTTCAGGGTTTTTGTTTAGTAGTTTCACATATTTTATGGCCATGGTTTCTTAAGATGTAATTTTAAACCTTAAAAAAAGTGTTACTAGAAGCAACATTTTTCGATTCAAGGGTTGATTTTGGTATTTTTGATATAAAAATATGTCTTCTTATGGCTAGAGTTCTTATGACCTCACAATACTCATATAGTTGGTAAATATGTTTTCTACACTTTGGTATCATAGTCTCTCTACTTACATATTGAAAAGTGAAGTTGTGTATATGGAAAAATATTGGATGGATACCCATTATTAAGATTTATTGTGGTTGGATTAATGCCTAGTGGTGATCAAATTCGAGCACTTATTTGATGGCTTCATATTGTCTTATTTTGTTGATTGTTCAACCATTTAATTGTTCTTTATAATTGTTTATTGTAGTACAAGTTTTTTTATTGAAATTCTTGATGATATTCCATTTGTTTCTTGCTTTTGCTGTGTATTAAAGAAACCATTTGGTGTTTTGAGCACTTGTTATTAAACCTATTGACTCTCTTGCTCAAAATTGGTCAACTCTCTTTAATTCCTTTCTTAAGTTATTATTGTTGATCTCTAATGCTCGACTTCATTACATCTTCATTGGATTAATCTCATAATTAGCCAACCTCTTTTCCATCTTCTGATTGTCATTTATGGGAGATTGTTCATTGAAAATATTAACTCATGACTTTGGCAATTTGTGTTTATGTTAATTTATGGATAACTTTGTCAAGAGGATTTTATTTGAGCCTACAATTTTGAAGAACTTGGTCAGTATGTTATCATCATTAGTCATCAAATTGTTCCCTATTAGAATAAACATTATGGTCGAGGGATTATTGCAATGTTTATTTGTTCATTTTTTCCCCTTACAAAAACCTTTGTTTTCTTTGCCAATTCCAAAATGTTATTGTGAAGATGGTTTTATTGTGAAGATGGTTTTCTTGGAGGCTGCAATGTCAAAGAAAGATTTTCACTTGAGATCTTATACACCTTGAGTTGAGATCTTGTACACCTTTTTCTTGGTAAGGATGTTATTGATATTATTTATAGATTTATTCCCTCTTCAATTAAACATTGATGAGGGGTTATTATAATGTTTTTATGACCATATTTTTCAACATAGTTCTGAAATACATTTTAAAGAGTGATTGTGATGCATATTTACTTGATCAAATACATGAGTAGACACCTTTTGAATATATTATGAAAAATGTTGAAAATAGTCTTTACTTAGATTTTTTATTTTTAGTTTATGATTTTACTCATACTAATCTTAATGTCTTGGCCATGGATTTAACCCCATAACCTCAATCGATCAGACTTTGAAAATGTAGTTATATGTTCTACTTCTCTTATTCCATATTTTTTAAAGTATTTATGCATACTATTCTTTTTATGATCTAATCATATCTTAATAAATATTAACTTTGAGAATGTCACTGTGTTTTACTTTTCTTATTCCATTTTGTGTAAGCGTTTATGCATGTTATTCTTTCGATGAAATCACTTTTAAAAGCAACATTGGGTTATGGGACATTAAAAAGTACTTTAATAAATTAGAATTTTACCTGTAATCTTTTAATTCTAATTAAATAAAGGAACATAAAAACACCCTTCTTTCGATGAAATTACTTTTAAAAACAACATTGAATTATAGGACATTAAAAACGTACTTTAATAAATTAGAATTTTACCTGTAATCTTTTAATTCTAATTAAATAAAAAAAACATAAGAAAACCCCTTCTCATATATAGATGATATATGATACATAATGTAATTTTTCTAATTAAAATATTTGATTTAATAAATAAATAAATAAAAATAAAACACATTACCAAAAGAAATTATCTCAAAAAATACCCAATAAATAAATAGACAAAGGATCAATAAATAGTGTCGTTCATCTACCTTGGCTAGAATGCTTCTATCACAACATGTTTCCCTTACCGATAATCGCTTCTAAAACAGCCTGTTTCTCTCACCATTAATCATTGAGTTCAAAATTGTGATCTCATAAAATTCATTCATAGTTTTGTCAAAACATTTTTTTTATAGAATTTAAACAAAATAAATTTGGGTGAAATCATCATTGAAATTATAAAAAAAATTATTTTTTAATTTTTATTATTTAAATTACAAAAAATACTACTTTTTATTGTTTAAATTACAAATATAATTATTGTTGCAAAATGAACATTCTACATTTTAGTATCAATTTATTCTTAAATAATAATAATAATAATAAATTAAGTAAATGAAAATTACATATAGATTTTAATCTTTTACTCTAAATTAATTAAATAAAAAAAAATTACAACTAAAAAGATTTCATTCTTTTTTAAAAATTTATTTACTAATTTACAGCCTGAGTGGGCTTAATGGTTAATAACATGTATTTCCTCTTAAGAGGTCACAGGTTCAAATCTAAAAAGAGTAAAGTAAAATTCTAAAGTCAATTTTGACGGCCATGCCGATGCTCATGGACGTGTGATTTGTAGCCATGTCTGAAGTATTTTTAGAAATATACTTACTGTATATATTACAGAGACGTTCAACAAAGAGGAGACGTGCAGTCAACTGGTTCCTGCACGCTCGCTTTCTGTTCACTGTTTTGAGAAAGATATTAAGCAGGCAATGGCAATGGCAATGACAATGACAGAGGCAAAACGAAATGAATGAATGGACACTGACGAGATGTATTTCAAGAAATATATCGTGAGTCCGGATTCCTGTGCAGGCAGACAGGCGACAGTCATGTCACGCATGCAAGTAATATGTCAAAGTGGTGCTGGGTTTTGGAACAGAACAAGAACAGATAAAGACCCTCAGAGCTCCTGCTCTCCAGACTTCCTTCGTTCGTAGCACGGCGATGAAAAGCCATGCGCGTGGAGGATTGAAAAATGGGAGAATAAGCGTGCACAAACTACTCATTCATACGAAGGGAATGTCATCAATCCAATTTTCTTTCTAATGGCGGCGCAGTTCATGACATGACAATGTGTTGGGAAGATGAGTTTTCTGTGAATATGATTATTTAGATAGAAACTTGTCTTCAATATCTGAATTATTATTGGATTAGTATATATTTGAGTGATTATTTCTGTATAATCGGAGTGTTATAAAGTCATTTTCTAGAACACCTAGTCAACATCAACCAGACTAGAAATTGTTGGATTCGTAGATATTTGAGTGATTATTTCTGTATAATTGGGGAGTTTTTTAGGAGGCTGAATCCATTCTGAATGGATTTTGAACAACAAAAAATAGTGATTTTTGCGATAAAAGCCATTTCTGCGAGAAATTGTTGGATTCGTAGATTTGAGTGACTGTTTCTGTATAATCCGAGTGCCCTGAGAGTTTTTCAAAATGTTGATCTATTTCTGCATTCAGAAATGGATTTTGAACAACAAAAAATATGTTAAACCATTTACCCACATAGATCAGAGAGATCATAAACACACAACAAAAAAATCATAAATAAAACATACACAGACATCAATCACACAAGACACGACATTTACCTAGTA
Organism: Picea engelmannii; assembly: GCA_009831015.1. Classification (NCBI taxonomy): domain Eukaryota; kingdom Viridiplantae; phylum Streptophyta; class Pinopsida; order Pinales; family Pinaceae; genus Picea; species Picea engelmannii. The sequence continues at coordinate 464,869 of ML782318.1, read as the reverse complement.
AAACCCTTAGGGTGAGGGAAACATCCACGGGACAATGGCAAAGGCTTATATTTCTTAAACATGAGATTACAACAACAACTAGGCAACCGAGCAGCCCAGGAGAGGGCTCTAAGCCCTTGCTCCTCAAATGCCTTTAAGGCATTCACATTTATACAATGTCTCCTTCAGTTATACAAAACTGATTACATTAATTACTGCTTCTATCTTAGCTGAGTGGTTTCAACAAGAGACAATAAATCTGCCTTAAATCTTGGCCAGTTAAAACCGTCTTATCCAAATAGTTGTCAGAATCCTAACAATCTCCACTTTGACAACAATTTACTTGATGCCATGCCATTGTCCATTCATCACCTTCTTGCAAGCTAAAGATAGGTGATACTAGTGCTTCCAAAACCAAAGCACCCATTTCACTGCTCCACCTGGATTTGTCATGTGACCACTGACAACACCAACTGTACGTGAAATATCTTATCTTTTCATCACAATCATCAATCTTTCTACTAGAATACCATACATGAGACATATGACCCTTTGACATGTTTGACATGAGGGGGAGATTTAAGGAGTGCGAAGGTGATCTTTTGTTTGTCAGAAAAATTGTGAACAAATAAATAACCTTCTAGAAGATTTAACCATTTGTCTAGAGCTTTTGCATCTATCTGTCCTTCAAATAAAGAAATATCAAAATTAATTTGTACCTTGAAAGACGAGGTGCCTCCAAAGTGGCCGCTTGATGAAGATGCGTCCGTTGCTATCGGTAGGCGTTGAAGGATGTGGGAAAAATTCTCCATCATTTCTTCCCTCTGTCGTGTGAGATCTTGGTCAAGCAACAGACTAATAGGATCCTCTGCTCCGTCGTTTTTATTTTTTTCTGCCATTGAGGGTTTCTTAGGTGTGTGAGAGCAATTGTCCTCAAGAGATACAAGCTCGAGACCCAACTTGCTATACTCGGACCTCGTCGAGGACATGCACTGAAAAAATGATCAAGAACAGCCCGTTCTGATACCACTGATCCAGATTATTTTCGACACAAAATGAGAGCGGAGATATAATAAATAAATGCACAGAGATATCGTGTATATCCAATAATATAAAAAAAATATATCAGAGATGCAACCATAAACACAGAGATACAGTAATACATGATTTCTATTAATGAAAGAAATGTACATAGACTGTAAAAATACAGAGTGAAAGACTCACTAGAATGGTGACAACTTATCTCCGAGAAGAGATGTGACGTCTACTTGCGTTCGCAAGAAGATGGTTACAATGAGGCTCTGAAGGCCTTTTTACAATAAATAGGAATGCCAAAAGTCCTAGACATCCAAAAACCTAACCCTAGGAGATGAAGTGTCAAAAATCATGTGGGCCCCGTTTGGGTAAGTTAGTGCATCAACTTCCCGGGGTTGTAACTTTTGCATACGATCTCCGTTTTAGGCGCATGATAGCCCGTTGGAAAGGTATCGTCGAGGAGATTAATTTTGGGGCCTCAATCATGCCTTTGACTATTATTGAGTTGGGTCAATCCCAAAAAACCTTCATTTAGGCCCTCAAAATGGCCCCGGAAGTTAAAACCTACTAAAAATAGTAAATTGCCAAAATTGTCAGAAATCTGTTTTGAGCCATTTGAAAAAGGTGGGTGGAAACTGATATCCATCTAGATCAATCCTCCCTCCTTAGGAAGAAATGGTCTCCAATGAATTGAGTTCCCAGAGGAGAGGGAAAAGCGTTTGCTGAATGTGCATCTTGGTGAACTGCTTGCCTTGCTGGATACGTTGCGCTGCTCAGTTTGTGGAAGTCTGTCACGAACCTGTTGAGGTTGAGGCTATTCAACAAGTCGAGATACATGAGAGGACAGTGTGCATAAGGAATCTTTGTGCTTTGCTACAACCTTGTCGACCTGCTTTTGTTGGATATAAGGTGTTTGGGGTGAGGTTGTAGTTGTTGCAATGTCCTTCTGTTCCTCTTTTGAACAGATTGTGAAGAAGATGAATTTTGCAGCATGAGATACTACCTTGCGACACTTTTTAGGTGGAACAGTAGTCGGAACTACTTCTGGTATTCTGTAGATATGACCCCCCAAAGTAACAATGAAATTGCAGGGTCGAGACTCATAAACAACATGAAGTCTCCACATATATGGTTGTCCCAAGAGAACATCAAATATATCTAGTGGGGAAACATCACATAATACCTCATCCTTGAAGGGTTGGATGATGTATGAAAATCAACATTGTTAGCTGACACGGAGATCTCGTCCTTGGCGAAGCCACCTGATGTTGTATGGCTGCGAGTGTGGTGTTGTTGACAATCCCAACTATTAGATGAGCTCTGCTGAGATGAGGTTCTTCTGGCTTACGCTATCAACAATAAAATGCAGCAGGTTCCCCTTCACCCACATCTGTGAATGAAAAAGACGCTCCCCCTCTTCGAGATCTATTGGTTCTTCTGGTTGAATTGTTGTGGTCGCGATAATAGCAGTGGGGTTTGCATCAATGATCTGTCTTTTACCAATATTTTTAGAATCAGATTCTGAATCAGGGTTTCGCTCCTTGTCTTTGATCTCGGCCACCAATGATTGTTTTGAGTGACATTCATCGGTGTTATGCCAGGGGATTTTGTGGAAATCACACCATTTTTTGGTGTCCTTCTTTGTCTTCCCGTGACCCTTCTTTTCCTGTGGCTTGGATTGGTTTTCGGGAGACTGTCTGTTAGGGATGTCTTTGTCATACTTTGGTTGTTGCGTATTTGTAGACCCGAACTCCCATTTTTTCTGGTGCTTATATTTCAACTCGATTTTAACATCATATCTATAAGTAGCACTGAGTGATGAGATATCCAGAAAATCCATTTCAGTTTGGATGTATCTGTGTAGAGCCCCACGGTATTTCAGAACCAAGTGTCGTTCGGAGTCTTTGATACCTAGCTTGGTGCGCAAGGTATGGAAGGTATTGGTGAACTCCAAAACTGCTTGGCCCCTCTCTTGTCGCAGTGTGGTCTATCTCATGTATTGGTCCTCATAGTTGCCAACAGGATAATATTGTTCCTTTACTGCATCCACAAAAAATCCCAAGTGGGCTCGGCCCCATATATTCCAGACTCCTATGTGGAACTTTTCTCCCAGTAAGTTTCCCACCAATGTTTGACATGAGGGAGAGATTTAAGGAGTGCGAAGGTGATCTTTTGTTTGTCAGAAAAATTGTGAACATATAAATAACCTTCTAGAAGATTTAACCATTTGTCTAGAGCTTCTGCATCTATCTATCCTTCAAATACAGAAATATCAAAATTAACTTGTACCTTGAAAGGAAAGGTGCCTCCAAAGTGGCCGCTTGATGAAGATGTGCATGTTGCTATCGATAGGCATTGAAGGATGTGGGAAAAATTCTCCATCATTTCTTCCCTCTGTCGCATGAGAGCTTTCTCAAGCAACAGACTGATAGGATCATCTGCTCCGTCATTTTTATTTTCTTGGGTGTGTGAGAGAAATTGTTCTCAAGAGAGACAAGCTAGAGACCCAACTTGATATACTCGAACCTTGTCGGGGACATGCATTGAAAAAACGATCAAGAACAACGTGCTCTGATACCACTGATCCAGATTATTTTCGGCATGAAATGAGATCGGAGATATAATAAATAAATGCACAGAGATATCACGTATACCCAATAATATAACAGAAATATATCAGAGATGCAACCATAAACATAGAGATACAGTAATACACGATTTCTATTAATGAAAGAAATGTATAGAGACTGTAAAAATACAGAGTGAAAGACTTGTTATAATGGTGACAACTTATCTCTGAGAAGAGATGTGATGGCTACTCGCATTCGCAAGAAGATGGTTACAATGAGGCTATGAAGGCCTTTTTACAATAAAAAGGAATGCCAAAATAGCCCATTGGAAAGGTATCGTCGAGGATATTCATTTTGGGGCCTCAATCATGCCTGTGGTTATCATTGAGTTGGGTCAATCCAAAAAAACCTTTATTTAGGCCCTCAAAATGGCCTCGGAAGTTAAAACCTGCTAAAAATAGTAAATTGCCAAAATTGCTAGAAAACTGTTTTGAGCCAGTTGGTAAAGGTGGGTAGCCACCAATATCCATCTGGATCAAGGTGGCTTGAGAAAGTGACTCAACATCTCTAATGTTCCCAATGACTGCAATGAATGAATCTTTAACCTTGTTATCACACAAGTTGTAGGTTGGGAAAATCTCGACCCAACTACCAATTGGCGATAACTTAGAGAGAACCTATCCATTGTCACCTAAGGCAAGTGTTCCCATCACTTTAGAGGTGAGGTAATCACCTCAAGGGGGGAATCTCAGTGACCCTAGGGGGAATTGAGACAAAAAATGTGATGTATGAATGGATGAACCTAAAGGTCAAGTTTATAGATGGAAAAGGGAACTTGGTAATGAGTCTTGAGGGTTTTTTGAGGTTTCCAATGCTTTGAGTGACTTTCTAAGAGAAAATAATTGCATGAGACACAAGGAAAACCATGTATACAATGCAGTATATCAATTGGACAAGAATTTTAAGTTTGGTGTCCCTAATTGTAGTAGTTAGTAAAAATATATATCAACAATGAAATGGCACAATAAGTTGCTAAACAAGTGCTAGAAATCAAGTAAAAGATGCAAGAGATAAACTAGCTAAACACTAATGAAACTCGAGATTCAAAGATCAAGATATCAACATAAAAAGGTAAGGTTGTTGTAACCACTTTCTACAACAATATAAATCAGCCTTATGGTTGTAACAAACAATTTATTACATCAAGAATATCAACCAATGAAACTCCCCCAAACTTTGCCAAAATGTGTGCTAAGCTTAGTAGTTAAGTGTGCAAACTTTAAGCAACTTTCAATGGTTGATTTAAGAGTTATTGAAGAAATTAGATTAGGGTTTCTACACCCCTAATGGATGAATATGAATGTTTGTAACAACAACAAGCAATACCCCTTTAGAGGGGACACCCTAGTGGCTAAGAGGTGTTCTAGGCACAAGGAACAAAACCCAGATTGTAAAGGGTTAATATGGCAAGAAATCATGTTTCCCAATGCACTATTTTATTTCTCCAATGCAAAATTATTCAAATTAGTGCCTTTAAAATTGGGAGAATGGGGTCGTTGTTATTTTATTAATGTATTATTATTACTACCTTAGAACAAGTATGATTATAAGATTCTTTCTATGAAATATATCACATTAGTTCAAAGTTTCTATCTTTTTCCCAAAGGAAACACTATGTTAGATTCTTTTAAAAAACTTCACCAAAACTTCCTTTCCATTATGTGTCAAACACAAAACAACCTTGTGATGCAACGTACATACCTTAGCGTTGCAATATGAAGAAAAAAAAACATATGTTACAATGTGATGAACTTAGTAATGTTGCAATGTGACAAACATATTAACGTTGCATAGTGACAAACATAATAACATTGCAATCTGAATAACACAATAACATTGCAATTTGAAGAACACAATAACATTGCAATCTGCTGAACATAGTAACGTCACAATGTAACGAACATAAATTGATGTCAAAATGTGACCAACATAGACATGTCGTCGTAATGTGGATATTAATGTCGCATTGTGACGAACATAAACATGCGTTGCAATGTGTCACTCATTTTTGTGTCGTCGCAATGTGAAAAACATTTCCTCACATTGCAATGTGACGCACATATTCCGACATCGCATTGTGACAAACATTTCCAAACATCGCAATGTGTTGAACATAGTAACGTTCCAATCTACCAAGCATTGCAATGTTGCAATTTGATGAACATTGTCCTGTCATCACAAATCTGATGAACATATTGTTAGAATATAATGGATGTGCTCGTTTAACCATAGACAACATAGCAATATTGTCACCCAACCATAGGCCGAAGCCACCCCCGAGCACCTTCACCTTGACAGAGAATCATTCCATAAGCAAACCCTATACTGGATAGCCAAACAAAGGTGGCACACCTTTCTCCAAGGATAGTGCACCAAAAAAAGAGTAACAAGAGATGATCAGAGAGTCCAAACCATAACCAAGAGAGAGTCCAAGCCAAAACCAAAATCTTCTAGTTGCAACAGCTGCAATAACAACTCTCCTCCAAACTTGCACACAAACTGGCCAACTGCAGTGCGCACAAGTGTTGCTTCTGCAGTTCTGAGAATATTGGCCAAAATGAAGACTAGCCTCCTGTATTTATACTATTTCTGGTAGACTGTCTGGGCCGACTTCTCATCTTGGGTACTAATTATTTAGTATATAACATTTCCTTTAGCCGATTTCTTCTGTTGGAGGCTAATAACCTAATACAATTCATTCTCTTGAGCCGACTTGTCTTCTAGGGTTATTAACAAATTAATTAAGGTTTCTTCTTCCTTCCCAGAATATTCTATTCTCGTTAGGTTTACACGTGGAGGTAAATACCTCCTGCAACTACCATAATATGAACACTCCCTCCTATCTAAGGAGGTATTGAAGGTAATGGTCTTGAGCACAAACATACCATTCACCTGGTAACATCAACATAGTGGTATAGACTAACTCATGATTAGATCATGAGCACCATCATCACTATCAGTGTCATCAGCTGCATCATCTCTCGAAACCATATTCCATCTGAGTAATCAAACATGATGTTGGATAATTCACTCACTCCACAGAGTGACATAAGAGCCATTCTTATAATCCTGACATATTTCCTAGTAGAATAAATGTCATGGACCATTTTCCATCCGGGGAATCTTTGTCCATTGATCATCCATCTAGCTGATAATCATTTCCAATACTACTGATAGTTTTCAAGGAAATCAGAACAATGTCATTAAATAATACACAACTGTGTCTATCCATAGTAGTACACAACTACAATCCAGTGGTACATTGCCACACCAAGTAGCGCACAGATACTTGATTAGTAACATATAGTCACAATCAATGAAACACATCCACCATAGTAGTATAAATCTACTGTCTAGAGACATACAGTCTCCATAACAATCATATCATCTGATATCAACCTGCACAAAAAACATTGTTATGATATAAATTGAATCATCTGGGCCATTATTCCACTCACATCTATGAGATATGGAAGAGCATATGCCCTCAGAAGGTAAAACATCAATGATGAGCTATCTAGACTATGCTTCTCAAGCAAGGAAAAATAAATTTTCTGATTTCTGAGCCTAGACCATTCACCTATCTGGGCCATTTCTCTAGCACTAAACAAAGTGCAAACTAGAGAGAATGAGTCTGCCCTAGGGAATGCATGTCCTTGATTGTTGAACCTGGACCATTCACCTATCTGGTCCATTCCTACGGCACTAAACAAAGTGAAACCTGGAGAGAATGAATCTTCCCTAGAGAATGACTGTCCAGACCATTTCCTAAGGAAATGACTGTTCTACACCAACCTCCAAAATGAACCATTCTATGAAACTGCTCACAACTATGAGCTTCGAAAGAATGATTGTCCGGTGAGGCGGACCAGTCTTCTTGACCACTACTGAGAGTGATCATCAAGAAGAGAGACTGTCCTAGACCATTCCCCCACACTGGCCATAAGGGGAATCATTGTCTATGGTACATCAACAATCCATCGAACCATTTTCATTACAAAATGGACCGTTCGATCTGGACCATTTTCCTAATTGGAAAATTCATGTTTGGCATAAATGTCAAACCACTTTCCGAACTAGAAAGGAACTGCTCATCCTGGACCATTTTTCGAACTTGAAAAATGGTTGTCCATAAATCAATAACACATTAGTGCTCCCTCCCAACCTGGGAGTCATCTTTTCCTTTTTCAATAAGGAAGTCGTCTCCATGAGCTCCAGCTTGAGTATGCAAACTCTTTCATCTTGGACAGAGGCCTTACCAAAATATTTGTTTATTTGCTCATCCGTGGAGATATATATATTGGAGAACCACTTCTCTTTTCTGGACTTCATCACGAAGAATGTAATTCTTGATCTCAATGTACTTTGGTCTTTCTGGAACACTGGTTTTCTCTGAAGGCTTCATATAGATCTGATCAATATAGTATATCATTGTTGTATTCATCTTTTGTTTCTTGCTAGCTCATAACATCGTGGCAATGGTCAAACTGGAACATATTCAAGTGGTACTTCTTCTTCCATCATGAGGGTTTGTCATGGATTAGCAATTCATCATCCTGAGCTTTTGAGTAACCATTTTGATACAATATCTTTGTTATAGAAAGTTTTTCACCATGCTTCTGCTGTGCATTGGAGGTTATTTACAAAGTTTTCTTCTTTCATCTGCATACAAGGGTATCTTTCTGGTATACCTTAAATCCTTGAGGTTTCTCTTCATACGCTCTTTTTTCAATTATTTTGGAGAACAGTCTTTGCATTCATCTGATGTAATCTCCAAACCATGGATATTGCAGACGATATAATGGCTCATATAGAGGCATGTCTGGTTTACTGGAACAAGCTATCATCATAGTCCTCTCCCTCCATCTGGGAGAGCCTTTGGTTTTGGATCTCACAATGATTTCATTCATAAGTCTTCCATACACTGTTCTTCATCACAACATTAATTTATTCTGCTTGATTGCTTCTAGAAGGTTTAGATCAAGCTGGTAGTCCTGTGATTCTCGATATAATGACTGGTTGTTCTAACCTTTCTTTCTTTCCTCATGTTTCTCTTATCTCTTGGGCCCATAGAGTTTTCTATAGATTCCATGCCCTGAAGATTCCAACTTCTTCCTTTCATCATAGTATCATGGATGTGGATGGACAACTAGTAAAAATTTGAGGCTTCTTTTCGAACAAGACTTCTTCTAAAGACAAATTGAACACGTGCTTCTTTTCATGGTTGCTACCATTGATGGGAACATGGATAGATACTTCATCATCTTCAATGGATCATATTATTTAAGATTAGCTCCCTCCTAATACTTGCTTCATGCATGAGTGCATGCTCATCATTTGGAATTCTGTAATCAACTCCCTCCAACTAAGAGATCCCATGCTTCCATATGCATCCTTATTGCCTTCTGCAAAGTGTCATAAGTCCTTTTCCAATTTACTCTTGATTGCTGACTTATTTATGTTTTTACTCCTTCTAGGTTTCTTCAAGATTGATTCTGATTTCGGCTTATCTTGCAACTGTTACTTATGTAATAGCTTCCACATGAATTGTTACTAGGGGTTGTTGAGGTACTTCATCCTTTCATGTGTATTGACTGACTTTGTAGTCATTGTGATAACAATCCTTATTTTTTTCTCTTCCATAGGTGTAGTTTCTCTTTGAACATCTTATAGATATGAAATATATGTACATAAACTATGTAAACATGGTATGTTCAAGAACTATGAAGAATATTGTTACCTTGTCTTAGAAGAAGAAGTCTTCTTTATCCTGCTTGGTCTTCCTTGAGGGTTTCCTTTCTTCGACAATTGATGCTTCGTGTGTCTCCTTCCTTTTATTTATATTGGGACAATGATTCTTGTAGTGACCATACTTTCGACAGTTGAAGCATTGTATTTCTGACATATCTTTCTCTTGATTTGGCTTCTTCCTTGAACCAAAATTCCTTTTGTTCCTGAAATTCTTGAATCTTGTTGTGAAGGCTTGATCATTGTATTTATTTTGAGGTTTATCTTTTTCACTAATCCTTGATTCTCCTTGTGCACAACAAGTCCAAAGTTCTTCAAATGTTCGATACTCCTTCCTTGTGTTCATGCTTGTGGAAAATGCATCTCGTGTCTTGGGAAGACCGTTGAGTACTATATTTACCAGTTCCTTCTCTAAAATGATTTCTTCAATAGTTTGTAGTTGATCTCTTAACTGAGAGATTCTCACAAGGTATGATGTTATGCTGTCATCATCATTCATCGTCATGTTACTGAGATCATTCTTCAGACTCATTACTTGTCCAATGTTTTTGATTGAGAATAGGTTTGTTAGGGACTCATACATCTTCTTATATGAGTCAAGATGGGATATGTAGGGTATCAAGTGGTATTTTATAGACTCCACTATGATACTCATGGAAATGATGTCATTGTCTTTGAACTTCTCCATAACTGCAACGTTCTGTAGTTCCTTCTCTTTTTCTTCTTCAAACTCAGGTTCCACAATCTTTCCTTTCACAATATCCAACACTTTATTCTTCACAAGGATGATATCAATCCTTTTCTTCCATTATATGAATTTAGAAGCCTCTTCTATCTTGTTTTTTGACTTCATAGAGTAAGTCATGGTTGCTTTGACATGGTCAACCCTAGATTTGACCAAAAAACTCAAAATTGACGTCTTAGCTTGTTGAGAGTACCACGAGATGCGCTAGGCTAGGGCTCATTATTCTATCTAGAAATTAGGTCAATCCCTTCACTTAAGGTTCCTCAACAAGAGGGTTAGGGATTTGTTGCTACAACAAAAGTTGGTTGCAACTGGAACTGCAACTGAGAAAATACTCCCAATCTATCTTCCAGTGGTTATACAGTCCGAAGATAGTGTGGAACCATAAAATATTAGAATATAATGTGTGTGCTCGTTTAACCATAAATAATATAGCAATATTGTCACCCAACCATAGGCCAAATTGTTGGGTATGTGTTATATTCTTTACATGTGTGTGTGTGTGGGTGCGTCAGATACGACAACTGCGTCTGACGATCCCTTCACCTAGGGATTTTCCATGTGCACCAGGCGCTTTCCTAGGGGGTTCCCAGTGGGGGGCAGGTATGCCCCCCCTGGTTACGCGCAGCATTCGGGGCAACGCCCCGAATTTTTTTTTTTGGGGCGGTTTTTTGCTATTTTTAGCGGATTTTGCTATTTTTAGCTGATTTGTAAATTAATCCCGGATTAAGGGATTACGATTTTGGTATCTATGGAATACCTAAAAAAACATTGTATATATTGTATGGCAAATGGTGAAATTCGATATAATGAAAATAAGAAGGGTTTTCCTAGTTGAGGGTTTCCAGTAAAAATCTCTGCGTGCTCTGTGTATGAGCCATTGATTAATTTATGTATTTCTTAAGAATCTATATGCATTGCTTTACTTCGCAGGTTTAAAACTTACATGTGGTATCAGAGCATGTTTTTGGCTTCAGAGAGACACCTTTGTTGCTGAGGTTTTGGCTCGGTCTTGATAGATCAAGTTTATCTTGGGTCTGTGATAAACCTGGGTTTAGTGGGAGCTTTTGTAGAGGAGATTCGAGTAAAGTAAGAGGAATGGCGAGCTCATCTAGAATCGAGATAGAGAAGTTCAATGGTAAAAACTTTGAGCTATGGAAGCTCAAGATGGAGGACCTTCTTGTAGACAAAGAACAATGGATCACTATGGATCCTGGTACATAGCCTACTGGTACACCAACTACAAGCACACAGGCTACTGGTACACAACCTACCAGTACACAAACTACTAGTACACCGGTTACTGGTATGTCGAAGGAAGATTGGGACAAGTTGGATAGAAGAGCAAGGAGTACCATTCGACTCTGCTTGGCAGATTTGGTGTTGTTGAATGTCTCGGGAGAATCTACAGCCAAGGAACTATGGGATAAGTTAAGGAATTTGTATCAATCAAAGTCCCTGGTAAACAAGTTGTTTCTTCAAAATAAGTTGTATCATCTTAGGATGGAAGATGGAGATTCTGTGACAGAACATCTAAATGCCTTTAATACTCTGGTAAGTCAACTTGGATCTGTTAAT
>ML782318.1:435851-449800 GCA_009831015.1 Picea engelmannii | reverse complement strand
TGCAGATTCATTGACAAAGTCTGTGAGCACAGAAAAGTTCTCTTGGTGTAGAGTAACAATGGGCATTGTTTCCCTGGATTGTTGACTATATAATCCCCTGGACCCCTGGATGCAAAGAAAACAACAAGTGGGAGAATGTTGGGCATGTGTTATATTCTTTGCATGTGTGTGTGTGTGTGGGTGCGTTAGATACGACAACTACATCTGATGATCCCTTCACCTAGGGCTCTGCCATGTGCATCGGGTACTTTCCTAGGGGGGTCCCAAGGGGGGCAGGTATGCCCCCCCTGGTTACACACAACGTTTGGGGAAACGCCCCAAAATTTTTTTTTTGGGTGGTTTTTTGTTATTTTTAACGGATTTTGCTATTTTTAGCTGATTTGTAAATTAATCCTGGATTAAGGGATTAGGGTTTTGGTATCTACGGAATACCTAAAAAACATTGTATATATTGTATGGCGAATGGTGAAATTCGATATAATGAAAATAAGAAAGGTTTTCCCGGTTGAGGGTTTCCGGTAAATATCTTTGTGTACTCTGTGTATGAGCCATTGATTAATTTCTATATTGCTTAAGAATCTATATGCATTGCTTTACTTCGCAGGTTTAAAAATTACACAAATCGACCCCCGAGCACCTTAACCTTGACAGAGAGTAATTCCAGAAGCAAACCTTACACTGAATAGCCAAACAAAGGTGGTGCACCTTTATCCAAGGATAGCACACCAAAACAAGGGTAACAAGAGATGATCAGAGAGTCCAAAACATAACCAAGAGAGAGTCCAAGCCAAAACCAAAATCTTCTAGATGCAGCAGCTGCAACACGAACTCTCCTCCAAACTTGCGCACAAACTGACCAACTACAGTGCACACAAGTGTTGCTTCTACAGTTCTAATAATACTAGTTAGAATGAAGACTGGCCTCCTGTATTTATACTATTTCTGACAAACTGCTTGGGCCGATGACGCAGGCGCGCCCCCAAACCATGGGCACGTCCTCTCTCACAGGACCTTCTTCTTCTCGGCCTGAAGAACTCGAAGGTTCTTCTATTTCCCTATCGGGAAATATGCACCCACAGAAATCTTTCCCCTGAGGTCTCCCCTTTACCACCGGGAAATCAACTAAATCTCGCTATCTCACGAGTTCAGGACTTAACCCCTCTAACTCTTCCTTTCAAATCTTGCGATACCTAATCTGGCGATATGGGTATGGCTTATTCCACATGCAACCGTGGGCTAGGCTTAATGTTAGCTCCTCTCGCAACTTCGCGACCTCGCCGGTTGAACCGTCGAGTTTTCACCCTCCTAGTCCACGAGTCCCCGAGATGCGCGGTCCCACCTTATGCTCTGCCACGCGTCCACAAGAATCTCGGCTCCTCGGCACTTCGTGACTCAGCTTCCACACGAGTCTCGACTCCTCGGCACTTCACGATGCACGAATCCTTTGTGCCACCTGTATTCCCCTCGCGCTCCGCTATGGCCCACACTGTTCCAGTTGTCGGAATATCGCCTTCTCGCGACCTCGCGATCCCTGTGACCAAATTCTCGGATCTTCTCTTGTGAGGTCCCGAGACACGACCCCTCGCTCAGATCTAACGGTCCCCCTTTGTTCCGTATCCAACGACTCTCCTTCTCTCGCTACCTCGCGGCCTCGCGACTTGGAGTACCCAAATGTTGGACTCTCAACTTGCAAGCTCCCGAGTTTGTGAGATCTGTCGATCTCTCGCCACCTGTCCTCCTCAGATGGACGACTACGATCCTTTTGCTCCTTTCGTTGCCTCGCGTCCTCGCACCTCGTGACTTTTCACACTCAATACTTGGGCCTTTATCCTGCGAACTCCCGAGTTTGTGAGATCTCTTGGTCTCTTGCCACCTGCCCCCTCAGATGGACGGCTCCTAGTCTTCTCGCCACCTCACCACTCACGAAGCTAACGAACTTCCCTTTCAGATCTCCAATGTCTGAGTTTGCGAGATGAGAGAATCTCCTTACACGCATCCTCCACAACGAACGACTCTGATTCGTGGGGATATCGCGTCTCACGATCTCGCTGCTCTTGCTGCACAACCTTTGGGGCTTCAACTCCCGAGTCCCTGATACACGTGATCACGTGTAGATCTGACGACTTTCGTGACTCTGAATCGATGGTTCCGCCTCTCCTGAGCTTCACACTCTTCAGAATCTTCGCGCCGTAACCTCCTTGCACCTCTGCAAGATCTAACGATCCTCGGAACTTCGTGAAATCTCCTCAGAATATTTCGACCGTCTGTTCTTCCTTATATAACCCATGAAATGAGAAAAGTGTATCTCTCCACGAGATTCCTTCGCCGCTTCACCAACCTGCGACGCTTCTCCCTGACTTCAAGTCACGCTTATCTACGCTGATTCTCAGCAAATCAGAGGCCTGTCCTTCCTGAGATTTTCTAGATTTCTCCAACCTCAACGAGGTTCTTTGCATGCACTCCTTGCGGAAAACCTTCAATCACATCTAAGTGTTGGAGTTCTTTTGACTCTGCACACACCTGCAACAACAATCCTCCAAAGCTTCTGCTCATATTCACAACTGAGACTCCCTTCCTTAGTCTGTGCACTCCTTACACAACTTGATGCCTAACTGCACCTTCATGATGAATGAGAACAAAAGCTATCTCTCTGAGCCTTCTGTCAATGCACTCCCTTGCGGACGACTTCAACTGCACTCCTTGCACGAATCCTTGCTCCAACAGAGAAACGATTGTAACTCATTCACTTCCTCTCGGACTTAAACCTTGAAACACGAGATCATACACTCAACATAATAACAAGTGCATAACAGGGAGAAATATTCATAGGCAGAGCATTCAACACACATACACAGAGAATAACACAACAACCATGAGTCTGAATCAACTTCTCCTATTAATTCAAGATCTATACATGGGTGTTCTTCTACAACTCTATGCTATTCTCCTATGCTCTCTATTCTTCTTGCTCTCATGTTGCTTCCCTATTACAATGATACAAATGAGGGTGTCTATATCTCGGTTTTCCCTCTTTCTTCTAGAATAGTCTAATATAAGAATTCAATTCTATCTACCTACAACTACTACTATAAATGCCTCTATCTATCTCAGACAAGAGCGTATGGCTCGAGGTATGATTAAATTCTTTCCAAGGCACCAAATTAAATGATCTCATTTATGTTTAGCGCATCAACTTCAAGGGAAAATTTAAAATTCAAAAACTTGCGTTGGACGTCTTCCAGCTGTCTTCTGCTTCCACGTTGGTTTTGCTTGTTGTGAGGGATGCTCCTGCATCATACTCCCTCGCTTGAAAATTTGCATGGGCTCCTGTCCATGAGCTCCTGCATGGTATGTCCATGCTTCTGAATCTCTGCTTCAGTCTCCCAGCTGGCATCTTCAATTGGATGTCCCTTCCACTTGATCAAATATTCAAAATATTGTTTCCTTCTGGTTTTCTTACCCACTCGTTTATTCAACATCTGCTCCATCTGTGGCTTCTCTGCAACTGGCATCTGCTTATGCCACTGGATCTCTAGTTGTTCATCACCTTATGCTCCTGCTTCATCAGCTTTATATGGATATAAATCCGAAACATTAAATATCGGAGATATTCCGATCCCATCTGGTAACTCAATTTCATAAGCATTCTGTCCCATCTTCTTCAATACCTTGCATGGCCCAATTTTCTTCATTTTCAACTTGTTGTATGTTCCTCTCGGGAACCTTTCTTTCCTCAAATGGGCTAGAACTAGATCACCAACTTCAAACTGAAGTTGTCTCCAATGTTGATCTGCTCTGCGCTTGTACTCCTGACTTGACTTCAATAGTTGCTCCTTCACCTGGCTGTGAAGTTCCTTCATCGCTTCATCAAATTATCCTACACTAGCACTGCTAGTATCAGTCTTTTTTGAATCCCTTAATTTAGAAACTCCTCTCGAATGCATTCCATATACAACCTTAAATGGACTTTTCCCTGTGCTCCTGTTCATGGAATCATTATATGCGAACTCTCCTTGTGGCAACACATTGTCCCAACTGCTATGGTGCTCTGTCACCAAGCTCCTCAACAAGTCTCCCAGACTTCTGTTGACCACTTCTGTTTGTCCATCCATCTGAGGATGATAAGCAGAACTAAACATCAAATTAGTTCCTAGCTTCTTCCATAATGTTCTCCAGAAATGCCCTATGAATTTTGTATCTCTGTCTGAAACTATGCTTTTCGGCAATCCATAAAGTCAAACAATCTCCTTGAAGAACAGATTTGCGATGTGAGTCGCATAACTGGTCTTCTGGCATGGGATAAAATGTACCATCTTAGAAAACCTGTCAACTACCACAAAGATTGAATCAATACCTCTTTGTGTCCTCGGCAATCCCAATATAAAATCCATGCTGATTTCATCCCACGACTTCTCAGGTATGGGTAATGGTTGATAAAAACCCACATTCTGTTTCCTTCCTTTTGAATACTGGCAAATCCTGCATCTCTCCACAAACTTCTTGACTTCTGACCGCATCCCTGGCCAAAAGTATGACTCGCTCAGCTTTGCAAATGTCTTATCATGGTCAAAATGTCCTGTGAATCCTCCACTGTGCTTCTCCTTCAACAAGTTCTCCCTCATGGAGCAATTCAGAATACACAGTTGATCGCCTTTGAACAACAACCCATCCTGGATCACGTACTCTATCCACTGACTTCTGTCTTTGAGAACTGGATTCTTAGTTGCTTCATAAGCTTCCTTAAAATCTGAATCATCTGCATACATGTCCTTAAGATCATCAAAGCCTAACGCCCTGACTTTGAATTCCTGCAATAGCAAACACTTCTTGCTCAAAGCATCAACAACTTTGTTAGCAGTACCAGAAATATGTTTTATCACAAAAGTGAAATTCTGCATGTATTCAACCCACTTAACATGCCTTTGATTCAACTTTTCCTGTTGAGTCACAAATTGTAAGGCATGGTTATCACTCTATAAAACAAATTACTTCGGAATAAAATAGTGCCTCCATTTCTTCAATGCCTGTATGATGGCATAGAATTATTTATCATATGTGGAGTACTTTTCTTTTGCCTCATTCAGCTTCTCTCTGAAATATGCAATCGACCTATCTTCCTAGCTCAAGACTGCTCTAATTGCAACCCCACTTGCATCACATTTCACCTGAAATGTTTTCTGAAAATCCGGCAACACCAGAATTGGTTGCTCTGTAATCTTTCGTTTCAGCAAATTGAAACTTTTCTCAGCCTCTTCCGTCCAGTGAAAATATTTATGTCTTTTCTTCACTGTATCCATCATTGCTGCACTAATCCCACTGAAATTTCTAATGAATTTTTGGTAGAAACTAGCTAGTCCATGAAAACTCCTTACCTCAAATACGTTTCTCAGTGATGGCCAATTCTTGATTACCTCCACCTTATCTGGATCCATCCTCAACTCATTTGCAGATATAACAAACCCCAAATAAATGAGTTCTATCTTCATGAATGAGGACTTCTTCATGTTTATCAACAACTTCTCTTGCTGTAATCTCTTCATCACAATAGCCAAATGCTTCAAATGTTCAACCTTCGTCTTGCTGAAAACCAATATGTCATCCAGATACACGATGACAAATTTCCCGATGAACTCCTTTAGGACTTCATTCATCAACCTCATAAAGGTACTTGGTGCATTCGTCAAACCAAACGGCATGACAAGCCATTCATACAACCCTTCGTTTGTCTTGAATGTTGTTTTCCATTTGTCACCTTCTCTCATACGAATCTGATGATATCCACTCTTCAAATCTATCTTTGAAATTTTTTTGGCACCACTTAAGCAATCCATCAAATCATCCATCCTCGACAATGGGAATCTATACCTGATAGTTATCTTGTTGATGGCTCTTGAATCAGTGCCCATCCTCCAACCTCCATCTTTCTTCGGACTGATTACTGTTGGAACAACACACGGACTCAAGCTTTCCCTGACCAAGCCTTTGTCCAACAACTCCTGGACCTGTATTTTAACCTCTTCATTCTCTTGTGACATCAATCTGTACATGGATTTGTTTGGAAAACTAGCTCCTGGTATGAGGTCAATATGATGACTCACACTCCTCATTGGTGGCAACGAACGAGGTAGTTCGTCCACTACAATATCAGCGAAATCTTCCAGCAGTTCCTGAACTTCTCCTGGTAAATCGTCCACTCTTGTGCTAGTCAGAACAATTCTCGGTTTTCTGACCACAAAGAATTGTGGATCCTCCTTCTTAACTTCTGTAAGAAGTTCCTTCCCACTCATGAGAAGTACTACATTGTTTACCCCCGGCTTCGCCTCTTTATCTTCAATTGGACACAACATATGAGTCCTCCCATTTCTCTCCAGGGTATATGTATTTTTCCTCCCATCATGGATTACATTTCTATCGTATTGCCATGGTCTACCCAACAATAAATGACAGACATCCATAGGAATAACATCACATAAAATCCTATCATTATATCCTCCTATCTTAATGTCAACTAAGCATTGTTTAATGACATTTACCTGATGTCCCTTCTGTAGCCATGAAACTTTGTATGGACTTGGGTGATCAGTTGTCTCCAGCTCCAGCCTCTCCACCATTTCGGTTGAAACAAGATTATCGGTGCTTCCACTATCCACGATGACTTTGCATGCCCAACCTTTGGTCTTGCAAGTAGTCCTAAAAAGACTGTTCCTTTGTGCTGAATTATCCATTTCCTTCTCTGGTGTCAAAAGGACTTTTCGCATCACCAACGATCTTCTGCCTTCAACGTACTCTGCCTCAACATCTCGCCTCTGTGCCTTGGTGATGTGAGTCTCTCCTCCATCCTTCCTTCTATCTGGACAGTCGACTGACTTGTGCCCATCTTTTCCACATGTGAAGCATGTGATTACTCCACCTCTTCCTCTTCCTCTACCTCTGGTATGAGGAAACCTATTATTATCAGTATATCTTCCTCTTTGCTCAGCATATCTCCCTCTCTGTGAGGTTCCACCTCTCTCTGTCTGAGTCTGAGGTTTCTTCCAGTCATCCTTGGGCTTCTGGTATTTATCTTGGGCAATTGATTTTCCTTTGGGCTGACTTCTGCCTCGGCCCCTCTGACTTTGTTTACGGCTCAACTTCTCCTCAGCTTTCAGAGGCAATTGGTAAGCATCCTCCACCGTTCAGATGGTTGTCAAATTTAGTTCATCCTGAATTTCATACCTCATGCCATTCATATACCTAGCCACCTTTTCGTCATTGCTTTCACGATGACCTGCTCTGATATTTAGCCTGTAAAATTCTTCAGTATACTCCTTCACTGTCATCAGCTTCTGTCTCAGGTTCTGCATCCTCCTGAACAGATAAATTTGATAATCCCTGGGAATGAATTCTTCCTTCATCTTTGCAATCATCCTGTCCCAGCTCTTAATCTTCTGCTTGCCTTGGCAATGCCTATCAGCTTGTAGTTCATCCCACCACAAGGATGCATGTCCCTTTAATCTCGTGACAGCATGTCGGACCTTCTTGTCATCTTCGATGTCTTCATAATCGAAGTAAGTGTCAAGAGCTCTAATCCAATCTAGCAGCTCTTCTGCATCCAGACTTCCTTCATAAGCTGGAATGTCCATCTTTGTTTTCAAACTCATCCGAGCGATAGCCTTAATTAAATGCTCATTGGCTGCATCTTCTACTGGGATTTCCTCTCCTCTATGTCCAATATCATATTCAACTTCTGATTCACTGATATTTCCTGCATCAGCTTTGCGCCTTTGCGATGTCTCCATGTCCTCCATTCTGGCACGAAGATTTCACACTTCTCTCTCCATGTCTGGATTCTGTACTTGCTTATCTCTATCTCTGGACATTTCTCTTCCTCTGGACAATTCCCTTTCCTCCTCTGGATCGGGTGATTGTCTACCTCTTCTCCTTGGTGGCATGGTGAATTTTTCCTTTCTTCTCTGCTACAGAAAACAAAGAAGCTTTTCTAAGCTCTGATACCACTTGACATGTGTATCAAAGTGCTCTTTATCTCCTGCCTCTCTTGCCTGAAATATACAGACAAGAATTAAGATCTGATACCACTTGACGCAGGTGCGCTCCCAAACCATGGGCATGTCCGCTCTCACAGGACCTTCTTCTTCTCGGCCCGAAGAACTCGAAGGTTCTTCTATTTCCCTATCGGGAAATCTGCACCCACATAAATCTTTCTCCCGAGGTCTCCCCTTTACCACCGGGAAATCAGCTAAATCTCGCTATCTCGCGAGTTCGGGACTTAACCCCTCTAACTCTTCCTTTCAAATCTTGCGATACCCTATCTGGCGATACGGGTATGGCTTCTTCCACATGCAACCGTGGTCTAGGCTTAATGTTAGCGCCTCTCGCGACTTTGCGACCTCGCTGGTTGAACCAACGAGTTTTCACCCTCCTAGTCCACGAGTCCCCGAGATGCACAGTCCCACCTTATACTCTGCCACGCGTCCACAAGAATCTCGACTCCTCGACACTTCATGACTCGACGTCCACACGAGTCTCGGCTCCTCGGCACTTCGCGACTCGCGAATCCTTTGTGCCACCTGTATTCCCCTCGCGCTCCGCTATGGCCCACACTGTTCCAGCTGTCGAAATATCTTCTTCTCGCGACCTCGCGATCCCCGTGACCAAATTCTTGGATCTTCTCTTGTGAGGTCTCGAGACATGACCCCTCGCTCAGATCCAATGGTCCCCCTGTGTTCCGGATCCAACGGCTCTCCTTCTCTCGCTACCTCGCGGCCTCGCGACTTGGAGTACCCAAATGTTGGACTCTCAACCTGCGAGCTCCCGAGTTCACGAGATCCATCGATCTCTCGCCACCTGTCCTCCTCAGATAGACAGCTACGATCCTTTCACTCCTTTCGTCACCTCGCGTCATCGCGCCTCACGACTTTTCACACTCAATACTTGGGCCTTTATCCTGCGAACTCCCGAGTTCGCGAGATCTCTTGGTCTCTTTCCACCTTTCCCCTCAGATGGATGGCTCCTAGTCTTCTCGCCACCTCGCCACTCGCGAAGCTAACAGAATTCCCTTTCAGATCTCCAATATCCGAGTTTGTGAGATGAGAGAATCTCCTTACACGCGTCCTCCACAACGAACGACTCTGATTCGTGGGGATATCACGTCTCACGATCTCGCTGCTCTTGCTGCACAACCTTTGGGGCTTCAACTCCCGAGTCCCCGATACACGATATCACTTGCAGATCTGATGACTTCCGTGACTCTGAATCGATGGTTCCGCCTCTCCTGAGCTTCGCACTCTTCGGAATCTTCGCGCCGTAACCTCCTTGCACCTCTGCAAGATCTAACGATCCTCGGAACTTCATGAAATCTCCTCAGAAGATTTCGACCGTCTGTTCTTCCTTATATAACCCACGAAATGAGAAAAGTGTATATCTCCATGAGATTCTTTCACCGCTTCACCAACCTGCGACCCTTCTCCCTGACTTCAAGTCACACTTATCTATGATGATCCTCAGTGACTCAGAGGCCTATCCTTCCTGATCTTTGCTAGATTTCTCCAACCTCAACGAAGTTCTTTGCACGCACTCCTTGCGACAAACCTTCAATCACATCTAAGTGTTGGAGTTCTTTTGACTTTGCGCACACCTACAGCAATAGTCCTCCAAAGCTTCTGCTCAAATTCACAACTGAGACTCCCTTCCTTAGTCTGCGCACTCCTTGCATGGCTTTATGCCTAACTGCACCTTCACGACGAATGAGAACAAAAGATATCTCTCTAAGCCTTCTGTCAACGCACTCCCTTGCGGACGACTTCAATTGCACTCCTTACAGGAATCCTTGCTCCAACAGAGAAACGATTGTAAATAATTCACTTCCTCTTGTACTTAAACCTCGACACACGAGATCATACACTCAACATAATAACAAGTGCATAACAGGAAGAAATATTCATAGGCAGAGCATTCAACAAACATACACAGAGAATAACACAACAACCATGAGTCTGAATCAACTTCTTCTATTAATTCAAGATCTATACATGGGTGTTCTTCTACAACTCTCTGCTATTCTCCTATGCTCTCTATTCTTCTTGCTCTCCTGTTGCTTCCCTGTTACAATGATACAAATGAGGGTGTCTATATCTCGATTTTCCCTCTTTCTTCTAGAATAGTCTAATCTAAGAATTCAATTCTATCTACCTGCAACTACTACTATAAATGCCTCTGTCTATCTCAGACGAGAGCATATGGCTCGAGGTCTGATTACATTCTTTCCAAGGCACCAAATTAAATGATCTCATTTATGTTTAGCGCATCAACTTCAAGGGAAAATTTAAAATTAAAAAACTTGCGCTGGACATCTTCCAGTTGTCTTCTGCTTCCACGTTGGTTTTTCTTGTCGTGAGGGATGCTCCTGCATCAACCGAATTATCATTATGGGTACTAATTCTTTAGTATATAACATTTCTTTTAACCGACTTCTTCTCTTGGAGGATAATAACCTAATACAAGTCATTCTCTTGAGCTGACTTGTCTTCTAGGGTTATTAACCAATTAATTAGGGTTTTTTCTTCCTTCCCAGAATATTCTATTCTTGTCAGGTTTAGACGTGGAGGTAAACACCTCCCGCAACTACCATAATATCAACACATATATGGATGTCGCAATGTGATGAACATTGCCCTATCGTCACAATATAACAAACATATATGGACATTGCAATGTCATGAAAATTTCCCTGTTATCATAATTTGATGAACATAAACATACGTCCCAATGTGACAAACATATCCTTGTTGTCATAATATGACGAACATATCCTTGTCATCACAATATGTCTCATAGTGACAAACATAATAACATTGCAATCTAACAAACATAGTAATCTTGCAATCTTCTGAACATAGTAGCATCACAATGTGACAAACATAAATTTATGTCACAATGTGACCAACATGGCCATGATGTCACAATGTGGATAGTAACATTGCATTTTGATGAACACAAACATACGTTGCAATGTGTCGCTCATTGTTGTGTCATCATAATGTGATGACCATTTCCTTACATTGCAATGTGACACACATATCCCGATGTCACAATGCGACAAACATTTCCAAACATCACAATGTGTTGGACATAGTAACATTCCAATATACCAAGCATTGCAACGTTTCAATTTAATGAACATCCCTATTGTCACAATCTAACGAACATATATGGGCATCACAATGTGATTAACATTGCCTTGTTATCAAAATTTGATGAGCGTAAATAGATGTCACAATGTGATGAACATATCCCTATCGTCACAATATGATGAACATATCCTCACGTTGTAATCTGACACACATATCCCAATGTTGCATTGTGAAAAACATTTCCAAACATTGTAATGGGACGAACACAACCCATTGTTGCAAGGTGATATACACAACCCAATGTGGCAATGTGACAAACATATACCAACATTGCAATGACATGAACATTTCCCGACGTCGCAATGGGACGAACATAACCCATCATTGCATTGTTACAAGCTTATTCAACGCCATAATGTGATGAAAAAAAACCCTTCATTGTAATTTGATGACCATAAACTTATGATGTCATGTGATGAACAAAAGCTAATGTCACAACATGATGAATGAAACATGTTGTTACAATGTGATAGGAACAAAACATGATCAACGTTGCAATGTATTAGTGACATAGTAACATATGGTTAAACATAATCAACACGACCCACCATAATCACATCTGGATGGTCAACGAAGGTCAACCATGGGCATGGTCGACCATAATAAACCTCGATCAACCATAGTCAACCATGGTCATGGTCAACTATAGTCAACCATGGTGAAGGACAACTATGATCAATCATACTGAACCTTTCCTTCCCAATGTCAACCAAGGTCTACCAAAGTTAACCATGGTCATGGTAAACCATAGTCAACCATAGTCATTGTCAATTAATGTATTAATATTTTAATAATGTATTACTACTTT
The DNA here is from genome assembly GCA_009831015.1 of Picea engelmannii. NCBI lineage: Eukaryota > Viridiplantae > Streptophyta > Pinopsida > Pinales > Pinaceae > Picea > Picea engelmannii. Next base: position 437,803 of record ML782318.1, on the reverse strand, counting down.
ATTGTATACATTAATGTATTAACGCTTCAGTAATCTATTACTAATTTATTAATGTATCATTTTATTAGTGTATTAATACTTTATTAATGTCTTAATGTATTAATAATTTAGTAATGTATTTATTAAAAATGTATTAATGTATTAATTAATTAAATTTATACATTACAATATACATTAACGTATTAATGTCGATCATAGATGACCATAAGAAACCATGATCATGGTCAATCATAGCCAACCATGGTCATTTTCAATGGATGTATTAATGTATTAATACTTTAATAATGTATTTATTAATGTATTATTACTTTATTAATGTATTATTAATGTACTTTAGTAATGTATTAATACTTTAATACTTTAGCAATGTATTAATAATAATGTATTAATTAATCAATACATTACATAATTAATGTATTATTACTTTAATGTTACACTATAGTAATGTAATAATGTATTGCTAATGTATTAATACTTTAGTAATGTATTTAATGTGTTATTAATGTATTACTTTATTAGTGTATTAATACTTTAACAATGTATGAATTAATAACGTATTAATGTATTAATTTATTAATGCATTACATTATTAATATATCAATCAATTAATACATTGCATTAATACATTAATAGAACATTAAGCATTATACATTAATATATTACTATTATATATTATATTATTATTATATATTAATTGTGTCTAGTGTTGGAAACATGCCAACGGATTTCCTCATGTTGTCACATGCACGTGCATGCAACTATGCTAATGTGCATGCATGCAATCTATTTATGAACTGTCCGTGTAACTATGTGATCTATTCATGATCAGTTTGTTTAATTGAGTGATAGATGTTATATATACGAGCATACCCATAGAGGTGTGAGTGCAATGTGTGAAGAGTGTGAGAGCAAGTTGTGTAGAGAGTAGAGTGTGTGTGTGAGGATAGGATGATTGTATGCCTCTGAAGGCTATTGTAATTATCCCTTGAATAATAAGAATATCGATAATCATTGCCCATGGTTTTTTCCTTCATTGGGTTTCCACATAAATCACTATGTCAATTGTGAGATTGTTGTGCTTGGTTTAATGCATGTTTGATCTTTCTTATTTATGATCTGTTTTATGCTATGTTGTTCTTCTGCTTCCTAACAAGTGGTATCAAATCTTAGAGTTGAAGGAGTAGAAAGCGAAGGAGAAGAGAATCTGGATCGAAGAGTAGGTGAACTGAGCCAAGACGAGCCGAGTGAAGTGGATAAGCCTAGAACGAGTTTTATTACACCGTCACAGGTTGTCCCTATGGAAAAGTGCGATGATCTTAGACACACTTTCAAAATTATCAAAATTTCTCCATCATCGCAGAAACTTCATAGTGCACAGTGCGACATCAACACGAGCACTACATAATGCACAGTGTGACATTGTCGTAGGCACTACATAATACACAGTGTGAGATCGTCGTGGGAACTACATAGTGCAAAGTGCGACATCATCGAAGGACATAGTTTGATAAGGTGCAACACTTCCTAATAGTCATAGGATACCCTCATAAAAGGCGTGACGATCCAAAAATTAAAGAAAAATTCACAAGGTATGAAGTGGAGAATCGACTTTACAAGGTGAGGTGGAGGATCACTTTATTATATAAAAAAGTGGATGAGGTCATGTTTGCCTTATTATACATGTGAGACAAATGATATGAAGAATCGTGTATTAAACCTTGGAGGTGAGCTTTTATGAAAGGTGAGTTTTTTTTGAAGGTGTCTTTTTCATAATAAAAGGAAAGAAGAGTTTAAGGTTTTTTTTTGATAAAAGGTTTTAATTTAATAAAGTTTTTTTAAAACCTTTTAATCAAATTTTATATTTTTGGGGTTCAATCTTAAATATAATAAAACTTCTTCACTATAAAAAGGCTCAGTTTTATAAGAATTGGTTTTGGAGTTGTTTCTGCTAA
>ML782318.1:409040-426394 GCA_009831015.1 Picea engelmannii | reverse complement strand
TTCTGTTCAAGTGCTATTTCTGTTGCTATTTCGTATATCATTTCTGTGTATTGTGAAGATTATGCTGGATATTTCACGGTTATTCTGTTATTTCTAGCATTTCGTTTCTGTTCTGCATATTTTATATATCTGGTATCTTGCATTCTGTAAGAACATTAACAGATGTAAGGCATGTCCCCAAACTAGGAAAAAAATTCATATCTTTGGAAGTTCTAGATTTTGCTGGTTACAAGTTTATATCTTAAGGTGGAGTACTGAAGGTGTCCAAAAGAATCTTAGTAGTCATGAAGACAAAGAGGATTGAGAACCTTTATCAGCTTGAAGGAAGGAAAAAAGTAAATCAAGCAGTGGTAGAATCTGAAGATGCAAGTGACTCTATTCATTTATGGCATCAACGTTTGGGTCATATGAGTGAGAAAGGGCTTAAGGTGTTGGTTGATCATAATTCACTTCCAAGTTTGAAGTTTCTGAATTTGAATTTCTGCAAGTATTGTGTTTTTGGAAAATAGTGTAGACAAAAGTTTAAAGCAGGAAGGCATATAAGAAATGGTATCCTTGATTACATTCATTCATATGTTTGGGGACCATCCCCTATAATTTCTCTGGGAGGATCATCATATTTTGTGAAATTTATAGATGATTACTCTAGGAAGGTTTGGGTCTATTTACTTAAAATAAAATCTCATGTATGTAATACTATTTAGCAATTCAAGGCTTTGGTTGAAAAGAGCACTGACAGGTCAATTAAGTGTTTAAGGATAGATAATGGAGGTGAGTTCACATCTGTGGAATTTGAGAACTATTGCAAGGAAGATAGGATCTAAAGACATAAGACCACAATTTATAATCCTCAGTAGAATGGTGTTGCTGAACGCATGAATATGACTCTTCTAGAGAGAGAAATGAGCATGCTTAGTAATGCCAAGATGCAACAGGAATTGTGGGTATAAGCAGTTCTTACAACACACTATCTGATAAATCGGTCACCATCAACTACAGTAAAATGTGAGATTCCAGAAGAGGTATGGACAGGTCATTCATGTGATTTTTCAAATCTGAGAATATTTGGTTGTGATGCTTATGCTCTTATTTATAAAGATCAGCGTTCTAAGTTAGATCCTAGATCAAATAAATATGTCTTTTTTGGTTATGGTGATGGAGTTAAGGGGTACATATTGTGGGATCCTACTGCCCACAAACTCATCATTAGCAACGATGTAGTAATTGATGAATCCTCACTCTTAAAAATCAGAATTGGTAGATGTTGAAGTGAGAGCAGAACAGGTACCGCAAGTTCAACAAATTCAGATGGAAATTCGACCATATTCAGAAAGGGAGGAGCATGAAGAAGTTCTAGAAGAAGAAGATGAATATGAAAAAAATATCTAAGAAACTGAGGATATGCCTCAACCATTTTCGAGGAGATCTTCACCGGTCAGGAATCCTCCTACAAGGTATGACGATTATGTTTCATCTATGGCTTTGGTTTCTATTGATGGAGAACCTAGTTTTTTTCAAGAAGAAATTAAGGCATCTGAAAGTGTTCAATGGAAGAAAGCTATGAAAGAAGAAATGGATTCCTTAGAGAGGAATAAAACATGGGACCTGGTAGAACTTCCAAAGGACAGGAAGGTTGTCGGATGCAAGTGAGTATACAAATTGAAAAAGAGTGTTGATGATAATGTAGAAAGGTATAAAGCAAGACTAGTAGCAAAACGGTATTCTCAAAAGGAAGGTATTGATTTTCATGAGATATTTTCACCAGTTGTGAAGCTTGTTTCAGTTCGTTTTATGTTAACACTAGTTTTTTTACTTGATCTTGAGTTAGAGCAGCTAGATGTTAAAACAACGTTTCTACATGAAGATTTAGATGATGATATATATATGGAAAAACCAGAAGGGTTTTCTCAGGATCGCAATAAGAGGTTTGTTTGCAAACTCAAGAAGTCATTGTATGGACTGAGATAGTCTCCCAAGCAATGGTACAAAAAGTTTGAATCCTTCATGGTGAGCCTAAATTTTACAAAAAGTGAATATGATCATTGTGTTTACTTTAAAAAGTTGAAAAATTGCATGTTCATTATTTTGGTGTTATATGTTGACGATATGTTTGTGGCAAGAAAAAACATGATCGAAATCAACAGGTTAAAGACTCAATTGGCTAGGGAATTTGATATGAAGGATCTAGCAGGAGCAAAACAAATCTTAGGCATGGAGATACAAAAAGACATGTAAAATGGTAAGCTGTGGTTATCACAACATAAGTATGTGGACAAAATACTTATGAGATTCAGTATGAATAATGTGAAACCTGTACAGATCCCTTTGGATTCCCATTTCAAGATTTCTTCAGGTTTATTTCCTAGTAATGACGAAGAAAAATATTATATGTCTCGTGTACCATATGCTAATGCAGGGGGAAGTTTGATGTATGATATGGTGAGTACTAGACCAGATATTTCATGCGCAGTTGGTGTTCTCAGTCGATACATGGAAAATCAAGGAAAAGAGCACTGGGAAGTAGTGAGATGGGTGCTTTGATATCTTAGAGGCACAAAAAATTATTCTATCACCTATGAGGGTTCCGTATATTTAGTTTGTGGTTATGTAGATTCATATTTTGCAGGTAACTTGGACAAAAGGAGATCCAATTCAGGATATGTCTTTACTCTTGCAGGAGGACATGTTAGTTGGATGTCAAAGATTCAAAACATAGTCCCTTTATTCACTACTGAGGCAGAGAATATGGTTGCTTCACATGCATGCAAGGAGGGAATTTGGTTACAAGGTTTGTTGGGTGAGTTTGGAAGATGCAGGACAAGGTGAAAGTATTTTGTGATAGTCAAAGTGCTATTCATTTGGCTAGAAATCCATCTTATCATAGTAAGACGAATCATATTTCAGTTAAGTACCATTTTGTAAGAGAGGTTTTTTATGAAGGTGGAGTGGCTCTGGAAAAGGTCCATACAAAAGTGAATTCTGCAGACATGTTTACAAAACCAGTTTTGTTAGAGAAGCTACGATGGTGTTTGACTTTTCTTGGCTTACAAAAAATGTGATGAATGAATTAAGAACATGATATATCAGATAAAGTGTTGTCAAGATGGAGATTGTTGGAAACATGCCAATGAATTTCCTCATGCGGCCACATGCACATGCATGCAACTATGTTAATGCGCATGCATGCAATCTATTTATGAACTGTTCATGTAACTATGTGATCTATTCATGATCAATTTGTGTAACTGAGTGATAGATGTTATATATACGAGCATACCCATAGAGGTGTGAGTGCAATGTGTGAAGAGTGAGAGAGAAAAATGTGTAGAGAGAAAAGTGTGTGTGTGAGGAGAGGATGATTGTATGCCTATGAAGGCTATTGTAATTCTCCCTTGAATAATAAGAATACCGATAATCATTGCCCAGGGTTTTTTCCCTCATTGGGTTTTCACACAAATCACTGTGTCAATTGTGGGATTTTTGTTCTTGGTTTAATGTGTGTTTGATCTTTCTTGTTTATGCTCTGTTTTATGCTATGTTTTGCTTCCACTACCTAACATCTAGAAGCTCATTCTACAGGTTGATGTGTGATTCTATGTGGAGCTGACACATGCCACTGGTAAATTGTATATGTAAGCTCTAACCTTTTGCTCTAAAACAAAACCTTTTGATCTAAAAAAAAAAGAAGAAGTAAGGATTTGCACCTCGAAAGATTTGATCTCCCTTTGGATGCTTCGTAGGAACCCTAGTTAAGATGGGTCTACACAGTTTTATATATATATATATATATATATATATATATATATATATATATATATATATATATATATATATATATATTTGATAAATTCTTCCAAATGAAAACCAAACCATTGCAAATTCCAAGATAATGATATTCACTATTCTTAAGTCAATCGTGACGACCATGCGGATGCACATGCGATGAATCAGACGAGTGATTTGTAGCCATGTATGAAATTTGGTGCCTTTGATGTAAAGAATGTACGAAGAAAAAGTTCAGATAAAAATTGATTATCAGTTTTGAGAAGTATACTTGCTGTATATATGCCCAAGGCATTCAACAAAGAGGATACATCCAGCCAACCGGTTCCTTCACGCTCACGTTCTGTGCACTATTTTGAGGAAGATATTAAGCGGGAAATGACAGAGGAAAAACAAAATGAATGGACACTGGAGAGATGTTTTTCAAGAAATATATCGCTATTCTAGATTCCTATGTAGGCAACCAGGTGACAGTCATGTCACACATGAAAGTGATATGTCAAAGAGGTGTTGGGTTTTGGAACAGAACAAGAAGAGGTAAAGACTTGGGGGGGGGGGTGAATCAATATTACCCTTTTTAATAATTAGCAGTTACTTTTTATATTTTATTGATTACCATAGTGAATCAACAATGAATTGTATGCAAAATCAATTATATAAATATATTTAACATCAATTACAAGGTTCATAAATAATAGTGAAGGACAACAATCCTCTTTAGAGCACAAAATCTAGGAGACACAGATCCCCTTCTTTAGGGCACCAACCCAAGGAAGTACCAACTCCCTCATCTTTAGGGAACCAACCCTAGGAAGCTCCAACTCCCTTGTATTTAGGGCCCCAACCATAGGAAGCACCAACTCCCTTGTATTTAGGGCACCAACCCTAGGAAGCTCCAACTCCCTTATCTTTTACGATTTGCTTAGTAAGGATATGAATCCTTCCATGCTCCTCCCTTCCACCCTCACTCCATAAGTATCATCGACTTTCCTTCCTGGAATCTTCTTCTGCTTTTGATCTTTTGATCTGGACTGCAGAGAGACTTTATTCTCACCACTCTTTCTCATTTATATACTATTCCAACTGGTGTGAGCTATGAAACATTGTGTCCTTTTGTTTGAATCATCACACCTCTTCATTTTAACATTAATAATAGTCACTTTTATTATTCAAACATTTATTGTTAATTCTTTTAATTTAGTGAGAGTGTTTATCATAAATTGATCACAGGTATGGATTAATTTTTTTTTAACTCGATTCCATATTTCTGCAAATATTTGTAGAAATCGAGTTCTACAGAGGCACTTCCTACAACCCATTTTACATGTGAGCATAGGCGCAGGACCATGGGCTTATTAATTTAAGCGTTGCCTCTTCTTTTTCCCTTTTCCTTTTACCCTCCATATGTCTAGTGTTGGGACCGTGTTCTTTGGTACTTCGTCCTTCACGACTTCAGGCCTTTTCAACCTTTCAAATCTCTCGAATCAGATTTCACCGAAACAGATTGGACGGTCAATATTTAATCCTCCGTTTAGATGTACGATCCAGGCTTATTAGAGGCCTTTCAAGTAAATTGTTGGCCAGGACTTGATCAACAATTGAATGGATGGTTCTTGTTCATTTCAGAACTTCGGGCATTTGCTGGTGGTGAAACTTTGCTGGTGGTGAAACTCCCGAAGTGAAATCTCCCAGAGTGGCGTAACTTGCTGACATCACTTATTGACGTGGCACTGACTAAGTGGTTACCACATGTCACTTAGAGTCGTGGCTTACGTATGCCTAAAGTACCTATAAGACCTTGACACTTGGCATCATCTGATTACGCCACATGTCCTTGCTGACGTAGATCTCTTCATGTGACACATGTTCTTCTCCTTGATCTAACAGTTATGATACTTTCCAAAGTGTTCCTTTGATCGAACGACTCATGTCCACTTCGGGACTTCGGCCTTCGGGAATTCGGGTAATTCGATTTCTCCACTTCCCAATTCTCCCGAAGTAAGATTCCCCGAAGTGTAAACCTCGAGTAACTGGACTTCTTCCAATGGTCATTCTTTAACCTGAAAAGGCTTAACACGATCCAACGACTGTCGAGAATTCAACTATTCGGGATTTCGGGCCTTTGGCCTTGCTTATCATATCCTTCTACTTTCCTCGATCCGACGGTCATAATATCTTTCGAGGTGTTTCCTCAGATCAGATGATTTACGTCTATTTCAGGACATTTGTGGCTTACTCTGTCCTTCCATTAAACATGATCTAACGGTCCTGATATCTCCCAAATTGTTCTTCATATCAGATGGTTCACATTTACTTCGGGATTTCGACCTTCGGGTGATCTTACTTGTTCTCAACCCTTTTCTCCCGAAGTGGTCAATGCCGAAGTTGACTAGTGCTACATTGGCACGCTCTGAATAGACCAGATGGTCCTCATTTACTTCGGAACTTCGTAGCAGACGATCTTCATCTTTGCTTATCCTATCTTTCCACTTAACTTGATCCAACGGTTGATGTGGATTGCAGAATCGTAACTTGTGTGTGGATTAATTCGTTGCCCAAACTCCGCAATTGAGGTTGTGCTATTGTTGGTGAGTCAACCAGAGTCGTCAATCTTTGAATCAATGAGATATGACGATCTAGAATAATTGCGGGATTGGTAATAACGTATAGTTTAATTCTCCCTTCGCGCTCCGCAATGAATCCCTGCCCTTGATTTGGCGTTTGTGTATCCAACGGTCCTGGTTTGTCCTGTGGGGATTTCGATCTCGATCATATTTCTGCACTGTGCTTTCTTTTCTTAGCTTCATGTGCATCATCTCTTCTGAGCTTCTGATCTTTAGTCGCTAACCCTCATGAGCTCTTAATTTTTTAGTCCTTCTATACATGGATTTTCATCTCTTTGTTCATACCAACTCATCATTATAACGTAAAGACATCGGCTGTTGACATCAATGACAATATGTCCAACAAATAACATCTAGAAGCTCATTCTACAAGTTGATGTGTGATTCTGTGTTTAAAATCAATGTGGAGTTGTCACTCGTAAATTGCATATGTAAGATCTAACCTTTTGCTCTAAAAAAAACACCTTTTGCTCTAAAAAAATTAAAAAGTAAGAATTTGCACCTCGAAAGATTTGATCCCTTTAAAAGCTTAGTAAAAACGGAAGTCAATATCGATCTACACAGTTATATATAAATATGATAAATTCTTCCAAATGAAAACCAAACCATTGCAAATTCCAAGAGAATGATATTCTGAAGTCAATCGTGACAGCCATGCGGATGCGCATGTGATGAATCGGACGGGTGATTTGTAGCCATGTCTGAAATTTGGCGACTTTCATGTAAAGAATGTACGGAGCAAAAGTTCGGATAAACACTGATTATCAGTTTTGAGAAGTATACTTGCTGTATATATGTCCGAGGCGTTCAACAAAGAGGAGAGGTGCAGTCAACCGGTTCCTGCACGCTCGCTTTCTGTCCACTGTTTTGAGGAAGATATTAAGCAGGCAATGGCAATGACAGAGGCAAAACGAAATGAATGGACACTGACGAAATGTTTTTCAAGAAATATATCGTGAGTCCGGATTCCTGTGCAGGCAGACAGGCGACAGTCATGTCACGCATGCAAGTAATATGTCAAAGTGGTGCTGGGTTCTGGAACAGTTAAAGAGGTAAGGACCCTCAGAGCTCCTGCTCTCCAGACTTCGTTCGTTCGTAGCACGGCGATGAAAAGCCATGCGCGTGGAGGACTGTCTGTGATTGAAAAATGGGAGAATAAGCCATGCGCGTGGAGAACAAAGTACTCATTCAGACGAAGGTAATGTCATCAATCTAATTTTTTCTAATGGCGGCGCAGTTGATGACATGACATGTGTTGGGACGATGAATTTTCTGTGTATCTAATGGCGGCGCAGTTGATGACATGACATGTGTTGGGACGATGAATTTTCTGTGTATACGATTTTTACGATAGAAACTTGTTTCCAATATATAAATTGTTGGATTCGTAGATTCAGCCATTATTTCTGTATAATTTGAGTGTTCTCAGCGATTATTTCTCAGAGTTGAGTTATATAAACTATCTCTTTCTTCAAGTGAGGTTAAGGAGTAGATTATGTATTCTCACTTCAGATTGTAATCACTTTTTTCTTATTAATAAAATTACGTGTCTGAGGACACTTTGTCAACATGGTATCAGAGCCATGGTGAAAATTGTGATGAAAGATAATTGTTGGTGGATTGAGGAAACAAGGGAGACTTCTTGACATCAACACAGATCTCTTCAAACTCAAGGGCAACTATATTGAGGTAATCTATTATTGTTTTTAAAATAAGGAAAATTGTCATTGTGATTGCAACAAATCAATTTTTTCATTAATTGATTCATCTTTTTGAGTGGTAAACTTGTAGATTATCTTTTTGAGTGGTAAAATTGTAGATCTGCAAATTTCAAGTTTGTAGATTTGATTAATTGCAACTTTATTTCCTGTAAATCTAAGAGATCTAGGCAGATAAAACTGTACTCTTTTTTATTATTATTATTCAGATCTCATAAATCCATTGCTATTTTATTAAAATGGCTCATTTGTAAGCAATTGCTTCAGATCATTTTATAAACATGGCAAATTAAATTCAAAGTTGTAGATTCTTTATTTTTATAAGTTTTCAGATCTGGTCTGTATTCAGGATTGTATCAAGGTATGTATCAAGGACAATATCAAGGTCTGTTTTAAGGACCATATCAATGACTGGTTCGTGAATGACACATGATTTTAATAGAAAGTCATCAGATTGAATCTATGACATCAGATCGGTTAAAAGGTAGATTCAAATTTGTTTGGATCGGATCTGGATCCCCTCGGAAAGAAATTCCTCTGGATATTTCACACACCAGAGCTAACCCATTCGCTGTTTCTTTTGCATTACCAGAACTAAAACACATATCTGAGGAAATATTCTCTTTTTCAGATCTGAGGCATTTTTTCTCTGTACCCATAACCAAAACTAGAATTTAGAAATTCCAGCGTTCAGTTAGTAAGTCTTGCACCCGCCCAACGATAGATTTTGATCTAGAATGAATGAAACAAACGAGATCCACTTGCGAATTTATGTGAAATCGGATCTGGTACCTCAGCCTTCATAAGCAGAAGAAACCCTTGCGATTCAGTGGCTGGAGGAGTTGATAGAGGGCGAGCTCAAATTTGTGTGTTATCTGGATCACATATGGATTAGAAATTCCAATGCTCCTATGAAATCTGAGTTTTGTATATTTGTTAAAATAGACTGGTGAGACTTAAGCCACTCAGATCTCTTTTGTGTATCAAAATATTGTTGCGTGTTCTCTTTTGAAGCCCCTTCTGCGTGATTTTGGTGGACAATTGTTTAGCTGATATTAAATTATCTTAAATCATTTCATACATTTTTTTGTTCGTATTGAGGACCAGATTGAGGTCCGGAATGAGGAACGTATTGAGGACCGGATTGAAGTCCATATTGAGGACTGTATTGAGCACTAGATTGAAGTCCAGATTAAAGAACCTTTTTTTTTAGATTTTTTAGACATTTGAGTTGTAATATTTTAAGTCATTGATGACTTTAGTTCAAGGGGAGGCACACTTTATTATTTGTATAAGGCTATTTATCTTGTAAAAAGGGTCAAACTTTCAAATATTTGATTGTAGTCTTGAACGCTCAGAAGTTGAGAAGAGTCCAGTAAAATACTCTCTCAAACTCGATTTCCAACAAGACTTTTAAAGGGTCAAGGCCAAACCCTTAAAAGTACTCTTTTTGTGTGGATTGTGTACTCTTTTTTTCTGGCGCCTTGTGTCTCTCTTTTGTTTTTTTGTGGATTATTCACTTGCAACAAACATCATGTCTAAATTAATCAATCTATTCACAAAATTAGATAAGTTAGATGGACCCAAGAATTACAAATCTTGGAGTCGGAACATGCATAACACTTTGATCTATAATGAATTATGGCGTGATATCTGTGATGGTGATACTGCTCCAACTAAGCCCATCGATGGTACTTCTTTAGAAAAATGTAATTTGAAAGATGAAAAAGCACTTGCTTTTCTACGTTCTTCTGTAACTGAACAAATGTTTGTTCATATTGAGAATTCCAAAGATGCATGATATGCTTGGAATCTATTAAAGACGATTTTTGATACTCCTTGTGCATCTCATAGAATTGATCTACAAGTGAAATTTCTTAAACAAATATTATAAGACAATGGTGATGTATTAGAATACATTTCATGGATTAAGAACATTCATCAGGAAATCATCATAGGTGGTTTTTCTAATCTTAAAGATAGTTTTGTAGTCTCCATTCTAACAAATGTCTTGCCTCCATCTTATAAGCATTTTCTTGAGACTTTGCAAATAAATGATAAGTTATCAACTGTGACTTTTGATTCATTTAGTGAATTACTGGTTCAACATAGTAAATCCTTTGGAAAACAAAAACAATCAGGAGAAGATCTTCTTTTCACTAAAGCTGAAAGTTCTAAAGGAAGAGGAAAATCAAATTTTAGAAATTTTCAGAATCAATATTCTAATCGAGGCCATGGTAGAGGACGTGGTCAAGGTAGAGGTCGTAAATTTTCAAAGTAATCCTCCCAATAAAAATGTACAGTCAAGAAGAGGTAGAAATTTCAGTTCAATAAGATGTAATAGATGTTTAAAGATGGGTCATTATGCATCAAATTTTCTTACCATCAATGATCAATTGCCAAAGTTTAAGCAGACATCAAATTTAAATTCTCAATCTTTTTTTTCACAAATCAAATAAGATTTTGTTAAAAATTTTAGACACCAAATTTTAAGTAAGGTGAAACAATCTTCTTCAAAATTTTGTCAGATTATGAATAGATCCATATAATTAAAATTTCAATTAAAATTATAAATCTATGAAAAATCTCACTTTTTTAACTTCTAGATTGTGACTATTGAGATTGTGACTATTGATATAGAATTAAACAACTCCATTTAAAAAAAAAAATCTTAAACTGGAATTTATTATTTCCATATAATTCATAGAGTTGCATTTGTAATGCCTATATCCTTATTGTATTCCTTACAATTATATAAGTCCTTTTTTTTAATATTAAACTCAAATTTATTATTTCTATATAATTCATAAAGTTTCATTTGTAATACCTATATCCTTATTGTATTCCTTACAATCATATAAGTCATTTTTGAGACATATCAATATATATTATTTTATATTATATAACACATTAAATTGTTTTGATTTTTGTATTAATCATTATTTTAGTATCAAGAATGACTTATATAATTGTAAGGAATACAATAAGGATATAGACATTACAAATGCAACTCTATGAATTATATGGAAATAATAAATTATTTCCATATAATTCATAGAGTTTCATTTGTAATGCCTATATCCTTATTGTATTCCTTACAATTATATAAGTCATTTTTGAGACATATCAATATATATTATTTTGTATTATATAACACATTAAATTGTTTTGATTTTTGTATTAATCAATATTTTAGTATCAAGAAGCATATTAATGACATTAATGACGTGCATTCTTTCCATATCCCTTGATAACTTAGGTTTCCCAAGGCTACTTGAAAAACATGTTACTATTTGTGTAGTAATATGTTTTTGGAAAAAATATTGTTAGTTTAGTTAATAACTTAATTAATGTAATTGGTGTTTATATACCATGCAAGATGGTTATAATTAAACTTTTTGATTGTATATAAGTTGTAACTCTCTACACCACTATGATTCAAGTTTCACTCTTTTGTGCAATATACGATGCCTACGCTACTCTAATATACAATTTGACAGTGACACATTAAAAAACAATCTATATAATAGAAGGAAATGTGATTGTACATATAAAAAGATGAATGCACTAATCAACATACACTAACCACCTTTTATGTCCTCATGAAAGTACAATGCCACGTCTTCACATTTTGAAAAAAATGGCCCTCATATCAAAAGAGCTTAGACCTCATTTCTTTCCCTAAACAAAATTGTTAGCTTCATAATCTTAAAGTTCTATAGTCTAAATATTTTCTAGTATAAATGTTCTTAGAAATTAATTTATTGTATTTTGTTAGGATAAGGACACCTAGCTTCTATGTAAAGGACACCTATCATACTCATGTGATTATGTGATTGGTTGTTCTCCTTGATTTTAATTTAGAGTTGAATTATATAAACTATCTCTTTCTTCAAGTGAGGTTAAGGAGTAGATTATGTATTCTCACTTCAGATTGTAATCACTTTTTCCTTATTAATAAAATTATGTGTTTGAGGACACTTTGTCAACATGGTATCAGAGCCATGGTGAAAATTGTGATTAAAGAGAACTGTTGGTGGATTGAGGATGCAAGGAAGACTTCTTGCATCAACACATATCTCTTCAAACTCAAGGGCAACGATACTGAGGTAATCTGTTATTGTTTTTAAAATAAGGAAAATTGTTATTGTGATTGCAACAAATCGATTTTTTTATTAATTGCTTTATCTTTTTGAGTGGTAAACTTGTAGATCATCTTTTTGATTGGTAAAATTGTAGATCTACAAATTTCAAGTTTGTAGATTTGATTAATTGCATCTTTCTTTCCTGTAAATCTAAGAGATCTAGGCAAATAAAAGTGTACTTTTGATTTTTTATTTATTTAGATCTCATAGATCCATTGCTATTTTACTAAAATGGCTCATTTGTAAACAATTGCTTCAAATCATTTTATAAATCTGGCAATTTAAATTTAGAGTTGTAGATTCTTTATTTTTATAAGTTTTTAGATCTGGTATGTATTTAGGACTGTATCAAGGTCTGTATCAAGGACTGTATCAAGGACTGTATCAAGGTCTGTTTTAAGGACCGTATCAAGGACTGGATTGTGAATCACATATGATTGTAACAGAAAGTCATTAGATTGAATCTATGGCATCAGATCGGTGAAAAGGCAGACTCGAATTTGTCTGGATCGTATCTGGATCCCCTCGAAAAGAAATTCCTCTAGAGATCTCACACACCAGAGCTAACCCATTTGTTGTTGCTGTTGCATTACCATAACTAAAATGTAGATTTGAGGAATTATTCTCTTTTTCATATCTAAGGCATTTTTTCTCTGTACCCATAACCAAAATTAAAATTCAGAAATTCCAGCATTCAGCTAGTAAGTCTTGCACCTACCCAACGATAGACTTTGATCTCGATCGAACGAAACAAATGAGATCCACCTGCGAATTTATGTGAAATAATATTTGGTACCTTAACCTTCATATGTAGAAGAAACACTTGTGATTCAGTGGCTGGAGGAGTTGAAAGAGGGCGAGCTCAAATTTGTGTGTTATCTGGATCACATCTGGATCAGAAATTCCAGCGCTCCTATGAGATCTAAGTTTTGTATATTTGTCAAAATAGACCGGTGAGACTTAAGACACTCAGATCTCTTCTTTGTATCAAAATATTGTTGGGTGTTTTCTTTTGAAGCTCCTCCTGCGTGATTTTGGTGGAAAATTGTTTAGCTGATATTAAATTATCTTAAATCATTTCATACATTTTTTTGTTCGTATTGAGGACTAGATTGAGGTCCGGATTAAGGATAGTATTGAGGAAAGGATTGAAGTTCATATTGATGACCGTATTGAGGACTTGATTGAAGTCTGGATTAAAGAGCTTTGTTTTTTGATTTTTTAGACATTCGAGTTGTAATATTTTAAGTCATTGATGACTTTAGTTCAAGGTGGGGTACAATTTTTTATTTGTATAAGGCTATCTATCTTGTAAAAAGGGTCAAACTTTCAAATATTTGATTGTAGTCTTGAACGCTCAGAAGTTGAGAAGAGTCTAGTAAAATACTCTCTCAAACTCGATTTCCAATGAGACTTTTAAAGGGTCAAGGCCAATCCCTTAAAAGTACTCTTTTTGCGTGGATTGTGTACTCTTTCTTTTTGGCACCTTGTGTCCCTCTTTTGGAGTTTTGTGGATTATTCAATTGCAACAAACATGATGTCCAAATTAATCAATCTTTTCACAGAATCAGATAAGTTCGATGGACCCAAGAATTACAAATCTTGGAGTCAACACATGCATAACACTTTGATCTATAATGAATTATGGCGTGATATCTATGATGGTGATACCGCTCTAGCTAAGCCCACCGATGCTACTTCTTTAGAAAAATGTAATTTGAAAGATGAAAAATCACTTTCTTTGCTACGCTCTTCTGTAACTGAACAAATGTTTGTTCATATTGAGAATTCCAAGGATGAATGGTATGCTTGGAATCTATTAAAGAAGCTTTTTGATACTCCTTATGCATATCATAGAGTTGATCTACAAATTAAATTGCTTAAACAAATATTATAAGACAATGGTGATGTATTAAAATACATTTCAAGGATTAAGAACATTCATCAGGAAATCATCAAAGATGGTTTTTCTAATCTTGAAGATAGTTTTCTAGTCTCCATTTTAATAAATGGCTTGCCTCCATCTTATAAACATTTTCTTGAGACTTTGCAAATAAATGATAAGTTATCAACTGTGACTTTTGATTCACTTAGTGAATTATTGGCTCAACATAGTAAATCCTTTGGAAAACAAAAACAATTAGGAGAAGATCTTCTTTTCACTAAAGCTGAAAGTTCTAAAGGAAGAGGAAAATCAAATTTTAGAAATTTTCAGAATCAGTCTTCTAATCGAGGCCATGGTAGAGGTCATGGTCAAGGTAGAGGTCGTAGCAATTTTCATCAACACAATTTTCAAAGTAATCCTCCCAATAATAATGCACAGTGAGGAAGAGGCAAAAATTTCAGTTCAGTAAGATGTAAAAGATGTTTAAAGATGGGTCATTATGCATCAAAGTTTCTTACCATCAATGATCAATTGCCAAAGTTTAAGCAGACATCAAATTTAAATTCACAACAATCAGCTCAATATGTAGAAGATCAAGATTATCAGGATGATGAATATGAATTTGTTTTTTCAGTAGTTCAACATGTAGATTCATTTGAAAATGATTGAATATTGGACACAGGAGCTACTCAACATATGACTTATCGCGGAGACTATTTTTGGAATTATAAGAATGTTCAACTAAATCCCATTTATTTAGCTGATGATACAACTCATATACCTCAAGGAAAAGGTTCAGTGAAAGTTTTTCTCCTTGGAATTAGTGAAAAATGGATTTCAAATGTTTGGTATGTACCATCTTTTAGGAGAAATTTGTATCCTTAGTCACAATCAGACAAGTTGGACATCAAATAATCATGCAACATGGTTTGGTGAAGATTAAGTCAGAGAAGGATAACTTGAAAACAATAATGACTGGATATGAATATTGGAAGTTACTAAGAATGAATGGGAAAGTCATTCAAAGAAAGCAAGAGGTTGCAACAACAGTGAATTCTGAAATGTCTTCATTTAGATTATGGCATGTTTGATTTGGTCACTTAAACTTTGATAGTCTTTTGAAACTTAAGTCCCAATATTTGGTAAATGGTTTACCAACTTTCAAGAAAGAAAATTTCAAGTGTGAAACTTGTATTTTAGGCAAGAAAAAGAGAGAAGCTTTTCGAACCAACTCATGGCGAGCAAAAAAGTATTTGGAGTTGATTCACACTGATATATGTGGTCCAATGGAATCTTCTTTTGTTGGATGTCGATACTGTATATTGTTCATTGATGACCACACTAGAATGACATGGGTGTACTTTTTAAAGACAAAGTCTGAAGCTTTTGAAAAGTTTGTAAATTTTCAACACATGGTTGAAAATGAAACTAGAGAAAAGATTGCTTCTTTGAGAACTAATAATGGAGGTGAATTCACTTCAACTGAATTCAATGATTATTGTCAAAACAATGGAATTAAGAGGAAACTAAAAAAATCCTATATTCCACAAAAGAATGGAGTTATTGAAAGGATGAACATAATGCTCATGGGTATGGCAAGATCTATGATGTAGTTTAAAGGGTTGAGCACAAAATATTGGGATGAAGCAGCCATACTGCAGTTTATCTCAGAAATCGATCCCCTACATCAACTTTAGATGTAAAAACACATTATGAATCTTGGTATGGTTTTGAACCCAAGGTAAATCATCTTAGGGTTTTTGGCTCAACATGTTATGCTTTAGTTCCTAAGGAAAAGATAACTAAATTAGAAAACACAAGTATGAAGTGTATCTTCATTGGATACTCTGATCAAAAGAAAGGGTATAGATTACTTTCAGATGCAAAATTCATTGTCAGTAGATATTTCATTTTTGATGAAACTGAAAGTAACATTTTAGATGAGATTAATCATCTCCTTAGTCGTTTAGAGAAGAAAAACACTAAGGGTAAAGGTAATTTCAACAAGTCAAAGCAAATATTTTGTTTTGAAAAAGACTTTGTTACTCTAGAATACATATCTTTATCAAAAACGTTCTTCTGATTCATCTGATAATGAAACAAAAAAAGACTCTTCTGATACTAAATCTTCAAAAGTATCTTCTCCAACTTGAGATATTTCAGATGAAAGAAGAGCCTCATTTTTTGAAAATCCTCTTTTCAACAATAATGGTGATTTAGATCCATAATCCCCTCAACATAAGAATCCAAAGTGGGTTGAACAAGTTATCAAAGATGTTCATTCAGATGAAATGAACAAAATAGGAACTAGGGGATCTTCAAGAACAAAAGCTAATTTTTCTCATGCTTCCATTGAACCTACTTCTTTTCCTGAAGTAGTTGAACATAAAAAATGACATGAAGCAATGATTAATGAACCTGATTCAGTACTTTCAAATGTGACTTGAAACTTAGTTGATTTTCCACATGATGTTAAGCCCATCAATTGTAAATGGGTTTATCGAGTAAAGTACAATCCCAATGGTAAAATTGACAAGTACAAATCAAGACTTGTTGCAAAAAATTTTGCTGAACGGGAAGGAATTGATTATGAAGAACCTTTTTCACCCACAGCTAAATGGAACACTATCAGAATGGTTATCAATTTGGCTGCACATAATGGTTGGAAATTACATCAAATGGAGGTCAAAAGTGCCTTCCTAAATGGTGATCTAAAGGAAGATATTTTCATGACTCAACCACAAGGTTTTGAAGCTAAAGGAAAAGAAAATAAAGTTTTCAAACTTGTGAAGGATTTATATGGTTTTAAACAAGCTCCTCGATCTTGGTATGCAAAAATGGATGAGTACCTATGAAAGTTGGGCTTTTAGCGGAGTGAATCAGATAATAAATTTTATTTTCGAATGCAAGATAAGCACATGGTGATACTTGTACTCTATGTTGATGAATTAATCATAACATTAAATAATGAAGTTCACATCAAACAAGTTAAGGAAGAACTTAAAGCAAGGTTCAAAATGATTGATTTAGGGACACTTCATTATTATCTTGGAGTTGAAGTATCTCAACATCCTAACCAAATATTCCTTAGTAAAACTAAGTATGTCAATGAATTGTTAAATAAATTTGACATGGAATATTGTAAACCTTCTCTTACCCCCATGGAGCAAAAATTGAAACTTTCAAAATTTGAAGGGGG
>ML782318.1:396591-409024 GCA_009831015.1 Picea engelmannii | reverse complement strand
CGACCGGATTTGTCATATTCAACCAATATACTTTCAAGGTTTATGCAGGAACCAAGGGAAAGTCACTGGAATTAAAAAAAAATGGTACTAAGATACATTCAAGGTACAAAATATTTTGGTCTTCTCTACAAAAGGATTTTTTTTTTACACTTGTTGGATATTCAAATGTTGATTTTGTAGGTGACATTGATGATAGAACATCAAATTCAGGTTATTTAATGAATATGGGTTCACCAACAATATCTTGGAATTGTAAAAAGCAAACAACAATTGCCAATTTTTCAGTAGAGGCAAAGTACATATCAACTTGGGAAGCAACATGTGATATTTTATGGCTATGAAAATTTTTACAGGATCTTGGTGAAACTAAGAAATCACCAACTACCTTATTGATCGACAGTCAGTCAACAATAAAGATGTCCAAGAATCTAGTATTTCATTCAAATACTAAACATGTCGACACCAAGTACCACTTCATCAAATCGCTCATCATCAGAGACATCATCAAGACTCAGTTTTTTTCGTCTTAAGATCAAACTTCAGATATTTTTACCAAACCTATTGGTAGAATAAAGTTCACTAAGTTCAGAGATGAACTTGGTCTTTGTAAAAATGAACTTCCGGATTAAAGGGGAGATGTTAGCCTCATAATCCTAAAGTTCTATAGTCTAAGTATTTTCTAGTATAAATGTTTTAGAAATTAATTTATTTTAGTTTGTTAGGATAAGGACACCTAGCTTCTATGTAAAGGACACCTAGCTTCTATGTAAAGGACACCTATCATACTCATGTGATTATGCGATTGGTTGTTCTCCTATATTTTAGTTTAGAGTTAAGTTATGTACAATATCTCTTTCTTCAAGTGAGGTTAAGGAGTAGATTATGTATTCTCACTTCATATTGTAATCACTTTTTCCTTATTAATAAAATTATGTGTCTGAGGACACTTTGTCAACAAAAATTTGAGAAGTATGTAAACTTACTAACATTGGGTGGCTTGAGAAAGTGACTCAAGATATCTAATTTTCCCAATGAACATAATAAATGAAGCTTTAACCTTGTTATCGCACAATTTGTAGGTTGGGAAAATCCCGACCCAACTACCAATTGGTTACAACTTAGAGAGAACCTACCCATTGTCACCTTAGGAATGTGTTCCCGTGACTTTAGAGTTGAGATAATCACCTCAAGGGGGAATCCCGGTGACCCTAGGGGGAATTGCGACAAATAATGTGATGTATGGATGGATGCCCCTAAAGGTGAAAATTCTATATGGAAAAGGGAACTTGGTAACGATTCTTGAGGGTTGTTTGAGGTTGCCAATGCTTTGAGTGACCTTCCAAGAGAAAATACCTTCTTGAGAAACAAGGAAAACCAACTATACAATGCAATATATCAATTGGACAAGTAATTTAATATTGTTGTCCCAAATTGAAACAATTAGTAATAGTGTATATCAGCAATGAAATGATAGAATAAGCTATGAAACAAGTGCTAGAAATCAAGTTAAAGATGCAAGAGATAAACTAGCTAAACACTAGTGAAACTCAAGATTTAAAGATCAAGATAGTAGCATAAAAGGGTAAGGTTCTTGTCAACAATTTTTGAAACAATATAAATCATCCATATGGTTGTAACAAACAATTTATTACAACAAGAAGATCAACCATTGAAACTCCCCCAAACTTTTCCAAAAAGTGCGCTAGGCCTAGTAGTTTAAGTGTGCAAAATTTAAGCAACTTTCAGTGGTTGATTTAAGAGTTATTGAAGAAATTAGATTAGGGTTTCTGCACCCATAATGGCTGAAGATGATTTTTTTGTAACAACAACAAGAAATAACCCTTTAGAGGGGATGCCCTAGTGGCTAAGAGGTTCTCTAGGCACAAGGAACAAAACCCATATTGCAAAAGGTTAATATGGAAATAATCATGTTTCCCAATGCACTATTTTATTTCTCAAATATAAAAATATTTAGATTAGTGCCTTTAAAATTGGGTGAATGGGGTCTTTAAAGAACAAGTGATTCAGATTATTTTTGGCACGAAATGAGAGAAGATATATAACACATAAATATATAGAGATATTGAAAGAGAGACAATAATATCACAAATATATATCGGAAATATAATAAGAGGTACAAATATATAGTAATACACAATTTCTATTAATGTTTGAAATGTCTAGAACTATAAAAATACAGAGTGAAAGACTCGCTAGAATGGTGAAAACTTATCTCTAAGAAGAGATGCGATGGCTAGTCACATTCACAAGAATATTATTGTTACAATGAGGCTCCAAGGCCCTTTTAACATAAAAAAAATCCAAAACCCTAACCTTGGAAGATGAAAAGCCAACAATTTTGTGGACCCTGTTCTGGGTAGTTTGGTATATCAACTTCTCGGGGGCATAAATTTGGAATACGATCTTCGTTTGGGGCGCACGATATCTTGTTGGAAAGTTCTATCCGAGAAATACACGTTGTTGTCACACTCTATATAATCCCTATAGTGTGACTGTGAAGAGCCCTAAAAACGTTGTTTAGAACCTCAAAATGGCCCCGAAAGTTCAAGACCTGAAAACTAGAAAAATAACTGCCAAGGTGGAAGACTGTTTTTCGAGCCAGTAGAATAGGTGGGATGCTACCAATATCCACATGGATCAACAAGTTATATCAACAAAAACCCTATGGGTGTAAATCCTCTTACTCCATAGAGTATGCCAACCAACTTAGGGTAATTCTAGGAGGGTATACACACTTTTATTCCTCCTAGCAACCCTTACTCAAGAAATGACTTATAACCTTAACAAAAAGATGAAGCAAAGATGGAGGGTGTATCAAACATACTCCTCCCTAGGGTTTCCACCAACAATTTCCAAAATAAGAAAGAAATAAATACCATATGCATATTTTTCCCTACCTAATCCAAGAGATAAGATATCAAACCCTAGTTTACCATGCAAAATTCATCTAAGAGCCAAGAGAGCAAGCCTTTAGGGGGTGCGCACCACTCCTCATCATTCATTCACCAAAATACATTCACGAAAATAAATTTCACAAAATAGACACACCTTAATCACCAAGAGTAGCGAAAATTTTAGGCCAATACTTCTCATAATGGGAGAGTTATGCTATGAAATGCGATTCACATGATCTATATTTATACAAAATGTCTAACACATAGTTTGTCCACTTAGAAAGGGTAAAAAATAAGATAAGGGATCAACAACCCTTATCTTACCTCTTGCATTAAATAATAATATTTAATTATCGCTTTAACACAAAAGAAACCCTAATTCGGGTGTTAAGGTCTTTTAGACATGAGGTTTCACAAGTTCAAACAAAACTAAATAGGTGATAAGAGACATGAAAATAATAAAATATAAACCATTTCCCAAAATGAAATCGAGCCAGAGAGTGAAGAAAACAAGTGGTACCCAAAACGTTACAAAACTTGAGAAGGATTTTAGGGTATGTTGAGTGCTCAACACAACGATTGAGCTATAGGTTGTATCCCTTCATATTGCTGGATAATAAAAAGGAATGACCTGGCAACTTATCTGGTGGACGTAGACCATAATGGGTGAATCACGTATATTTGTGTCTCTATTGTATTGTATATATTTTGTGTTTTATTTCCGGATTTGTTTTATTTTATTGGTCCACGATCCTATTTTTCTAACAACTAGTATCAAAGGGAAAGGTAACTTGAAAGAAAAGAGGGTTCCTGGTTCGAGTGGGAGAAATGGTGGAAGATGGAAATTTTAGGGTCGAGAAATTTAATGACAAAAAATACCAGTTAGGGAATATGTAGATGGAATATTATTTATATCAGAAGGATCTATTCCTACCATTGGGTGAAATAACAAATAAGTCGATGACCATGAAAGACGAAGAATGGGAGGTTCTTGACAGAAAGGCACTAGGAACGATACAACTGAGCCTGACAACATCGTTGGATTTCAATATTTCAAAATAGAAGACAACGAAGGAGTTGATGGACACATTGGAGAAACTATATGAAAAACCCTTGATGTTTAATAGGGTATTTCTAATGAAGTGATGATTTAATATGAAGATGTCAGAAAGTGGGTCTGTTGCATATCATTTAAATGAATTTAATACAGTTACTAATCAACTAATTTCTATAAAAGTGGACTTTGATGATGAGGTCATGGATCTTCTAATATTTTTCTCATTTCTAGAAAGTTGGAACATCTTGTTCATGGTTGTAAGTAACTTTGTCTCTGGTTCAAACAATCTAAAATTTGATGATGTTGTTGGTGTTATCCATAGAGAGGAAATGTGATGTAAAAGAATAGGTGAGACATCAGGTAATGCGTTAAACATGAAGAATAGGGGAAGACAAAAGGATAGAGGAAAGGGATCAGGGAGCCATGTGAATTCTAGGAAGGGCGGATCCAAATCCAGACTAGGAAAAATAGAGTGTTGGAATTATGGAAAGAAAGGACATATTAAGAAAGACTACGGAGCTCCAAAGAAACAAAGAGATGGGCAACAAGAGAAAAATCAGGCAGCAAATATAACAGGTGATGTATTACAAGATGCTTTGATTCTTTCTGTATAAAATATTTCTGACCCTCAGGTAGTATATTTAGGGGTTTCATTTCATGCCACACTCCATAGGAAACATTTTATAGATTATGTTCAAGGTGATTTTGGATAGGTTCATTTGTGATAGCACGACCTCCTGTACCTGGCAAAGATCTGCTCAGGATATTTCCACTTCCTCCCTTGGAGTCAAATAGAATCACGAATTCCCCTCAGGAAATCAAACAGACACAATTGGTGAGATCCACAAGTCCTTTGTGAGTTTGCTGGTGTCAACAATCACCAAGCATCAACTCTTCCCTTGCACTCATATGGCCAATAGATATGACTAAACCTTCGCCTGATCCCAAGAATTCGAGATTCATGACTTCGCAAGTCTCTCATACAAGGCAGCAGACCCTTTTACTCTCTGATTCGCGATATGAGAAAACACCCTAAGGTGTGGCCCTTTCCTTAGAATCCTAGTGATGTGAACTTCGGCTGGTACCCTGCGCTAATCCCTTCATTGCGATTTTAGAATTTGCAACTTGGTGGGTTATGGCTCCCCGTTCCTTCACTTCCGAAATACCAAAATGCAAAAGTCAACAGGCAGTTGACTCTACAAATACAACGCGCCCGTGCCACCTTTCGCTTCGTCTTAATTCGGCATTTGGCACTTTAGGGTTCTTGCACCTGTGAACAAATGTTCTTGTCACTTGAACTCCTAGTATGCGATATCGCTAAAATACCTAAAGGTGAAACCCTTTCTCTTGGGCTCCCTACTATGTGACCACTGACTAGGGTTTTAGGGCTGGCCCATTTCACGATTCGGGGTTCACAGATTCTAGAGTGGAAAATCCATGCTTCTTCACTTCTCAACCTTTGAAATGCGAGAAATCAACGAGGGTTGACTCCTCGGATGTCATGTCGATGCCACCTGGCACTCAGACCTTTGACTTTCAGCGCTTCAGGATATGGGCGCTCGAGAGGTAGTGATTTCCCCTTATGCAACTCCTGAAGTGTGTTGTGGATGGGATTTGATCCAATGATCCTCCCTCTCATAGGATCCAATGCCTTGGATCTTCCCCGAAATTTCACGATTCGAAAAATGGGGCGACAAGGGTAACAATCCTGTGTCTTTTGGTTTCACAATCTCTAAAATCTCTAACCATATACAACAGATAGATCCAAACTTGATCTACGACTCTTGTTGCTCTTCGGCTACAAACGGTGGACGACCCATGCGGATAACCTCCTACAAACTCTGGGTCCATCAGACTCCTCACTTGGGGTGCTTCTAAAGGCTTAAATCTGTCGCAACTTGGTGCGATCCTATGGCTTGCGACCTCCATGCTCCAGATCCAACGGTAGTTGTAGCTCCTCCTCCTGAGCTTTGGCACCTTTCTTCCCAACCTTAGAATATTTTAGTGCTTCCAAAAGGCCTCAACCTTTGTCTCCTCTATGAAGCCTGTAACCTTGGCTCTGACCTATATTCTAAGGGACTTTCCTCCTCCTGATATTTTCTACTCTGAATCTCAAAGGGTTTCTCTACCTTCTGCTCCTCTCTAGTGTTACTTTGTGTGCAAGGCACTATTGTTTCGGAGCTTCGGAACTTGAACCTCTAAGGGACTCGACCCTTGCCTTTTCCCTTCAAAGGGGAATTTCATACCCTCCTAGAAATCTCATGCTCAAGAACTCCTTGCTGAGATATAGAGCGTTCAACAACTCTGCAAGTATCTTGCTTCGATACTCCTTTCCTCAAACTCGACAGAGAGTTCTCTTAGGTGCACTCACGCATTCGCTTGATGCCCTCCTGGCAGAGCTCTATAGAATTCTAAGAAATTCTATAAGTGTCTTCTCCTCCGACACTCTCCTTTTCATAGAACTTGAAATAGATCTCTCCTCATTCACTCCTTGCACTAGCTCGATGCCCTCCTGGAAGAGCTTCACAGAATTCATAATGATTCTATCTTCTTTCGGTGCCCTCCTCTGCAGAGTCTCACCTCCAAGGTGTTCAACAACCTTGAAGCTTCTCCCTGAGTCTAAGAATTCCTCTGGTGCGCCCTCCTGGCACGTCTCTGTCTGAATTCCATAGAACTCATAAGTGCACTCTTGCACTGGCTTACAGAACCCTCACTATTCTGTCATGCAACCTCTTGCATGAATCCGCAAAGAACCCAGACTTGAAAATGAAACAACTCTGAACAGATAAGAAAATCTATGCATCTTATGCAGATGGAATCTAACATACATCTACATCATAAAACAAACACATACATAGCATTCATGAAAGACACATAAACACATAGAAATACATATGCAGGAAAAATTGCTCTGTATTAACATAAATGTCTGATTACAATGTGTTTGAGCTCGGACTGCAACAGAGTCTCAGATCTCTCCTCTCCTTCCCTTTTATTTCTACATGCTAGCTATTCACTCTCGTCTCTAAACATAAAACAAAAGATCTCTTTACAAAAGGGGGCTCCTCGAGCTCTTCCCTCCAACTCACCAACACTCATAAATTTTCATTTAATTACATTGAATGTGCCATCTAATACAAATCGAATCTAGATCCCCATCAACCTGTTAGCCATTAAGGTGACACCAACTATAGCATGCTCGAAGGCATGGCTTTGGCTCTATTATCCTTACAACAATTTATTTCATTTAATTCAAATTTGAAATTTGAAAGTGAGAGGACTACGCCTCTCCTCTCCATTGAACTCGTTTTGGGTGTGCTGGCTAGCTGGTGCTTGATTATGTGGAGTGATGATCCTACATCATACTCCTCAGCTGGAAAAATCATGAGCTCCTTCTCATGAGCTTCCAAGATTTGTTGAAATCCACTCGGATCCCAAGCTCTCTTATGGAGTTGTCCATCCGCTCCACTGCTTCGCTCTTGTTGTTGCTGCATCTTCCCTGCTGCTATGGCAGGTCATCCTCTATTCAAATTCTCTTCTCTGGAAGTTTCAAGTTCTGACCTAAACATCATCCTTCTCATCTCTTCTATATCCTCATCTAGATGTTCTCATGGTTGGATCACCTTATGCTGCTCGTTCTGCCGTAGCTTCTCTTTATCAATGGGTGTATCAACTCGATCCCCCTTGCTGTTTTTATCTCTCTTCGTGGCACTGAATCACCACCTTGCTACAAAATTAAATTTTGCAGTCTCTTCAATGAGTCTCTGCTCAACTTCTCTCCTTGACAGATTCGCCTCTGCCAATTTTCCTTGCACTGGCATATTTATAGCTTCCTCCAGCTGCTCCTCATACTGGAATATTCTTCCATCCATTTGTAACTTCACTTGTTGGATGCACAAACTCTGCACCATTATCCTTCCCTCTAGGGATTCCAACTCTGTGCATAGATCAGAAAAATCGATATTGTCTGGCTCCTCTTCATCTAATTTTTCAGCCTCCGGTACTGCAGTTACCTCTTGTTCAGCTTCCTGGCTGAAAATTTTGAGCAATTCTCCCGAATGCTCCTTTTCCTCTTCTCCTTGTGAAAACATCAGTGTCTGCTCAACTTGTTCCATCTCCATGACAATCGTTGTTGGTTTTCCTTCTTCTACTATTGCAGCATATACAACATGCATTGTGGCCTCAACTGGGTTAAGTGGAAAGAATATCTCAATTCCTCCAATGACCAGAAGACATTTATGATCCTCCTTCTCCATCATCCCTCCTCACTGATTTGAATTCATCTCTGAGCCCATCTTCTCTTCTTTGCCCATATGGCAATTTGAAATTTTTTTCCTACCCTCCTGGCGGTGCATGAGGTCAATCGATCCCATTTCATCGCCCTCCGGGCATCCTGAAACTTCTTCACTACCCACTTGGTAGTCCTTGAGATCCTCCAATGATATCATCTCATTGCCCACCTAGAAATCGGGAATTTTTGTGTTGCCCTCCTGGCAGTCTACGAGATCCTCCAGTGATCTCATCTCATTCTCAACGTCACTAAGATTTCTCCCAGTATTTGTTTCAAAAGTGTGAACCACTCCTTCTTTGTCACCTAGGCTTCTAACATGCCTCAGCCATTCCTTTAGTAGTCTCCACTTCCTTCGGGCCAATAAATACTGAACTGGACACTTTACCCTTATCTTTATGGGACATTCATATACCTAATGCGCCTTTGTGTCATGTTGCACTTTTAACACAAACTGCTCCATCCTCTCTCTTATCTCGGCGAGCTCTTTATCCATCTCGACTTTTCTCTGTTGTTGTTGGTCCTTATCTTGACCACGCTTATGTCTTATTGCAGCCATCTTCCATCTTCTGTCTGCCCTCCTAGCAACTTGCTGCTGTCACTCTGCAACTAAGAGTGCCTCCAGAATCTCCCTACAGTTGACCTAACTATCTATTGACTATTTCCTTCCTGCGAATAGTCACTACAGAGCATCAATGCTCCCCTTTTCTTCACCCGCAACATGCAGATGAAAAACTCATCTTTCAATACCGCTCTAAGGGTACTAAATTGTCCTCTTATCTATCTTCTTCCTCTTTTCTTGAGAGAAATTATCTTCTATCACTGTCTCCTTCCTTCGCCTGAAGTATACAGACAAAGTATCATCTCTGATACCACTTGATAGTGTGTATCAGAGTATTTTCTTCAATCCCTTTTTCCTGAAATATACAGATGAAGTATCAGGCTCTAATACAATATGATAGCATGTATCAAAGTATTTTCTTCAATCCCTTTTTCCTGAAATATACAGACGAAGTATCAGGCTCTGATACCACATGATAGCGCGACCTCCTGCCCCTGGTAGAGATCCGCTCAGGATCTTTCCACTTTCTCCCTTGGAGTCAAATAGACTCAGGGATTCCCCTCGGGAAATCAAACACACACAATTGTTGAGATCCACAAGTCCTTCGTGAGTCTGCTGGTGTCAACAATCACCGAGCGCTAACTCTTTCCTTTCACTCACATGGCCAATAGATACGACTAAATATTCATCTGATCCCAGGAATTTGCAATTCGTGACTTCACAAGTCTCTCATACAAGGAAGCAGACCCTTCTACTCCCCGATTTGCGATATGAGAAAAGGCCCTAAGGTGTGGCCCTTTCCTTAGACTCCCGAAGATGTGACCTCTCGCTGGGACCCTGCACTAATCCATTCATTGCGATTTTAGAATTTGCAACTTGGTGGGTTATGGATCCCCATCCCTTGACTTATGAAATATCGAAATGAGAAAGTCAATAGGTGGTTGACTCTACAAATAAAATGCTCCCGCACCACCTTTCGCTTCGTCTTAATTCGACGTTTTGCGCTTTAGGGTTCCTGCACCCGTGAAAAAATGTTCTTTCCACTCGAACTCCTAGTATGCGATATCGTGAAAATACCTAAAGGCACAACCCTTATTCTGGGGCTCCCTGCTATGTGACCACTGACTAGGGTCTTAGGGCTATCCCCTTTTGCGATTCGGGGTTCGCGGATTCTAGAGTGGAAAATCCATGCTTCTTCACTCCTCAACCTCCGAAATGAGAGAAATCAATGAGGGTTGACTCCTCGGTTGTCATGTCGATGCCACCTGGCACTCAGAGCTTCGACTTTCAGTGCTTCGGGATATGGGTGCTCGAGAGGTAGTGCTTTCCCCTTATGCAACTCCCAAAGTGTGTTGTGGATGCAATTTGTCCAACAGTCCTCCCGCTCATAGGATCCAATACCTTGGATCTTCCCCAGAATTTCACGATTCGAAAAATGGGGCGACAAGGGTAACAATATCGTGTCTTTTGGTTTCATGATCTCCGAAATCCTGAACTGTATCCAATGGATAGACCCGAACTTGATCTACGACTCTTTTTGCTCTTTGGCTGCAAATGGTGGATGGCCCATGCGGATAGCCTCCTAGAAACTATGGGTCGATATGACGACCTACAACTATTCGACCCTTCCTCACGAAGGCCTCTCACTATCCGTCCACCTCATCTCCTGGGGTGCTTCTAAAAGCTTAAATATGTCACAACTTGGTGGGATCCTATGGCTCGCGGCCTCCACACTCCAAATCCAATGGTAGTTGTAGCTCCTCCTCCTGAGCTTTGGCACCTTTCTTCCCAACCTTAGAATATTTTGGTGCTTCCAAAAGGCCTTGACCTTTGTCTCCTCTGTGAAGCCTGTAACCTTGGCTCCCACCTGTATTCTAAGGGATGTTCTTCCTCCTGAACTTTGCTACTCTAAACCTCAAAGGGTTTCTCGACCTTCTGCTCCTCTCTGTTGTTACTCTGTGTGCAAGTAACTATCCTTCTGGAGCTTCAAAACTTGAACCTCTAAGGGACTTGGCCCTTGCATTTTCCCTTCAATGGGGAATTTGATGCCCCCCTGGAAATATCGCGCTCAAGAACTCCTTGCTGAGATACAGAGCGTTCAACAAATCAACGAGTATCTTCCTTTGATACTAATTTCCTCGAACTAGACAGAGAGTTCTCTTGGGTGCACTCGTGCATTCTCTTGATGCCCTCCTGGAAGATCTCTATATAATTCTCAGAAATTCTATAAGTGTATTCTCCTTCAACACTCTCCTTTTCACAGAACTTGAAATAGAGCTCTCCTCGTGCACTCTTTGCACTATCTCGATGCCCTCCTGGGAGAGCTTCACATAATTCACAATGATTTTGTCTTCTCTCTATGCCCTCCTTTGCATAGTCTCACCTCCAAGGTGTTCAACAACCTTGAAGCTTCTCCCCGAGTCTAATACTTCCTCTGGTGTGCCCTCCTGGCATGTCTCTGTCCGAATTCCGTAGAACTCAGAAGTTCACTCTTGCATTGGCTTACAGAACCCTCAGTATTCTGCCATGCAACCTCTTGCATGAAACTACAAAGAACCCAGACCTGAAAATCAAAGAACTCTGAAAAGATAGGAAAACCTATGTATCTCATGAAGACAGAATCTAACATACATCTACATCATAAAACAAACACATACATAGAATTCATGAAAGACACATAAAAACATAGAAATACATATGCAGGAAAAATTTCTTTGTATTAACATAAATGTCTGATTACAATGTGTTTGAGCTTGGACTACAACAGAGTCTCAGCTCTCTCCTCTCCTTCCCTTTTCTTTCTACATGCTAGCTATTTGCTCTCGTCTCTTAACAGAAAAAAAAAAAAAAAATCTCTTTACAAAAGGGGGCTCCTCGAGCTCTTCCCTCCAACTCACCAACTCTCATAAATTTTCATTTAATTACATTGACTGGGCCATCTAATCCGAATCGGATCTAGATCCCATCAACCTGTAAATTTTAACCTTGTACAATATCTACTGCAAACTGATATTCAGAAAAGAATGGATAAGATACAATGGAAAATACAAACATTACACAGAGATTTTTCACCTGGAAACCCAAACCGGGAAAACCAACATATATTATATTCATACATTGTGTTACATTGTTTAGAGTACAATATACATATAGGAGCCAGTAGCATCCAAAACCCTAACCCAATGACCTGGATTAGTCCAAAACCCTAATTCCTTAACCGGAAATAGAAAACCATTGGCAAAAATCCATGTGCCAAAAAAACCACCTAAATATCATGTGGTCCCGGAAATATGTGGTCCCGAAAATATGTCGTCCCGGTAATATGTCGTCCCGGAAATATGTTGTCCCAGTGCGAAATTTGTTTATAGGGGCGCTGCCCCTGAACCCCCGCATGGGGGGCTCTTCCCCCCTGCACTCCCCGAGGGTGGGCCTAGAGGCCCTCCCTCTAACCCCCCTATGCACCCATCGCAAATGCTCAGACACTACTACTCGTGCAAAGAATATAACACATACCCAACATTCTCCCACTTGTTGTTTTCTTTGCACACAGGGGGTTACAGGGTTACATAGTCAACAATCCAGGGCAACAATGCCCATGGATCCTCTACACC
>ML782318.1:370193-393855 GCA_009831015.1 Picea engelmannii | reverse complement strand
GAGTCTGGTAAAGAACACAACAAACTGATACATTTATATTCATCTGAAATTTTAATATCAACAGATACTAACTGACTTACCACAGTATTGAAGGCGTTCAAATGCTCTGCCACTGAGTCTCCATCTCTCATCCTCAAGTTATACAGCTTCTTTTTTAGGAATAGTTTATTTACCAGGGACTTAGACTGATACAACTTCCCCAACTTTTCCCATAAATCCTTGGCTGTAGCTTCCTCTGACACATTTAGTAATACTGAATTAGAGAGACACAATCGAATTGTGCTCTTTGCCTTCCGATCCGTCTTTTTCCAGTCATCTGTAGAAGTTCCTATAGGTGCAGTATCTGGATCTACTGCGATCCACTTATCTCTGTCCACCAAAATATCTTCCATCTTGAGCTTCCATAGCTCAAATATTTTCCCATTAAATTTCTCGATCTCCATCTTCGAATTGCTTGCCATTTCTTTTCACCTGAAAAACAATACCGCAGATCTCCCACTATAACAAGGCTTATCACAGTCCCGATCCAAACCCTTGACGAAAAAGGCGTCCCCCTGAAGCCAATAAAGATCTGAAACCAAATGTGAATTCTAACCTTGTACAATATCTACTGCAAACTGATATTCAGAAAAGAACGGAAAAGATACAATGGCAAATACAAACATTACACAGAGATTTTTCACCTGGAAACCCAAACCGGGAAAACCAGCATATATTATATTCATACATTGTGTTACATTGTTTACAATACAATATACATATAGGAGCCAGAGGCATCCAAAAACCTAACCCAATGACCTATATTAGTCCAAAACCCTAATTCCTTAACCGAAAATAGAAAACCATTTGCAAAAAACCATGTGCCGAAAAAACCACCTAAATATCATGTGGTCCCGGAAATATGTCGTCCCGGTGCGAAAACATTTTTCGGGGGCGCTGCCCCCAAACCCCTGTGCGCCTGGCGCAGATTCTCAGACACTACTACTCATGAAAATAATATAACACATACCCAACACAGCCTGTTAGCCATTAAGGTGACACCAACTACAACATGCTCAAAGGCATGGCTTCGACTTTGTTAGCCTTACAACAATTTATTTCATTTAATTCAAATTTGAAATTTGAAAGTGAGAGGGTTGCGCCTCTCCTCTCCATTGAATGTGTGTTGGGTGTGCTATATGGATGGAATTTTATTACGTGGAGTGATGCTCCTGCATCAATTTGGGTGATGATGGACCATGAAAAATTGTTGGAATGGGAAAGGTACAAAAAAACAAGAGAATGTAAACCGATGGTTGTTGAAAGAGGTAACACATCTTCCAGATCTAAGGAAAAATATAGTTTCAATAGGGAAGTTGGAAAGCGAAGGATATATATCCATATTTAAAGATAAGGCATGGAAGGTCACCAAAGGATCACTGGTGATAGAAAAAAGAGAGAAGGTAGCTACATTGTATTTATGTACTGGTAACACTGATTCTTATATCTCTTTAGCTTCTATAGGAGTGGATACATCTATTTGGAATCATAGGCTTGGAGACATGAGTGAGAGAGGGATGTAGATACTTCACAAAAGGAATTTGTTCCCATATCTTAAACAAATTGATTTGGATTTTTGTGAGTACTGTGTTTATGGAAAACAAAAGAGAGTCATATTTCTTAGTGTTGGAAAAGAAAAGAAGAGAGAAAGGTTAGAGATTGTGCATACAGATGTATGGGGACCAACTCAGGTATAATCTCTTGGTGGCTCTTGTTATTATGTTACTTTTATTGATGATGCAACTATAAAAACTTGGGTTTAATGTATTCCACAAAAAAATGATGTTTTTGACACTTTTAAGAAATGGAAATATTTGGTTGAGAATTAGACAACAAAAAAGTTGAAGTGTCTTAGATAAAAAAAATGGAGGTGAATATTGCATCAAGGAGTTTGATGATTACAGTTCATACCATGGGATTCATAGAGATAAAAGAGTTCCAAGAACACCAAAATAAAAGGGTGTGTCAGAAAGGATGAACAAGACAATGATGAAGCATGCAAGGAGTATGAGATTACATGCAGGGTTGCCATTACAGTTTTGGGCAGATGTTGTAGATATTGTTGTTTACTTGATAAAACTAGGACCCTCAAGTTCATTGGATGGTGGCATTCCATAGGAGGCCTAGACAGGTAAAAATGTAGACTATTCATTTTTGAAGACTTTTGGTTGTGAAGCATTTGTCCATATTGATAAAGAAAATAGAAAAAAAGATTAAGGCAAAATCCAAGAAGTGTACCTTTATTGGATACAGTGTTAATGATTTTGGTTATCGCTTATGTGATTATGAAAATCACAAAATCATTAGGATTAGAGATGTCATATTCAATGAGAAGGTCATGTACAAAGATCAGTTACAGGGAAATAAACAGGAAAATGAAAAACCAGAATACACAGTGCTTGATGAGATCACTAAAAAAGAAATTCCAAAGGTATCGGAAAATTAAAAAATACAACAACAAGAGAAACATGTACCTCAAACTCCTACAAGTGCTTTTAGAATATATACTAGGTTAAGTAGACCCCCTGAACGATACTCTCCTTCATTTCATTATTTATTGTTGACTGACTCTGGTGAACTAGAATGTTATGAAGAGACAATGCAGGTAGACACTAAATGGAAGTGGGAGCAAGGCATGAAAGAGGAAATAGATTCCTTGGTAAATAACTAGACTTGGGACTTGGTTTAGTTTCCTGGAGGAAAAAGAGAATTTCATAATAAATGGGTTTACAGGTTGAAGGAAGAAGATGAAGGAAAAAAATGACACAAGGCTAGACTTGTTGTAAATGGGTTTGCACAAAAGAAAGGTATAGCTTTTGATGAAATATTTTCTCCTGTTGTTAAGATGACTTCAATTAGGACTATTTTAAGTCTTGTGGCAGTACAATATTTTCATATTGAACATTTATATGTAAAAAAAACTTTTTTCCATGGGGATTTGGAGGAAGAGACTTATATGCAGCAACCACAGGGGTATGAGGTCAAATGGAAGGAAAATTTGGGATGCAGGTTTAAGAAGAGATTGTATTTCCTAAAGAAATCTCCAAGGAAGTGGTATTTTAAGTTTGATAGATTTATGATAGAATAAGGTTATAATGTCATTCTGATCACTGTGTTTATTTTAAAAGGATAGAAAATGGAAGCTATATTATCTTTCTATTATATGTAGATGACATGGTTTTTGTAGGGTCTAATATGCAAGATATAAATGTTCTCAAGAAGAAATTAGTTAATTCATTTGTGATGAAGGATTTGGGTGCCATAAATAAAATCCTTGGTATGAGAATAACAAGAATCAGGAAAAAATGAAAATTTACATTGTCTCAGGGTGAGTACATAGAGAAGGTGTTGGAGAGGTTTAGAATGCAAAATGAAAAACTAGTTAGTACACCTTTGGCCAACCATTTTAAATTAACTAAGGAAATGTGTCCCAAGACACAGGAGGAGATAGAATACATGTGTAGGGTCCCTTTTTCATCAACAATTGGCAGCTTGATGTATGTGCAAAATCTAGTCTTGTACAAAGTAGTTGGAAGATAGAATACATGTCTAGGGTCCCTTTTTTTTTTCACACAAGAAAGAGAAATTCCTACTACATAAAGGGTAGTGAATCAGGTACTACACAAGAATAGTGCTAATGGAGAATTCTGACTAAGTGCACAGATTGGGGAATATGATGTGGACAATGTCATTTTTGTTGGCATGTTTAGAGGCAGAGTGTGCTTGTCATTGATGGAAAGAACAAAAACGACGATGACATGTTTACATGAAAGAACAACAACAACGATGGCATGTTTACAGGCAGAGTGTGCTTTTCATTGATGGCAAGAACAATAGTGACGATTGAATATTGTCAACAATGTCGGAAAATAGGAAAACAACAATGATAGCATCAAGAATGACGATACCATGAGAAATTGATGTCTACAAACATAGGAGGACGAACATAGGGTAGAGAGTTGGAGTTTATAGATATATTGGGGTTATCATGAAGGCAACAATGAGCGTGCATGGGATTCCTTAGAATCTATGAGTTTGCAGAAGGAATCAAGATCAGGAGGAATAATGCAGAGTTGCACGTAGAGCACAAGTGTGTGCCAGGGACGAGGTTAACTTCATTGAAAAATCTGAGGAGAGATAGCATTTTCAGAAACACAGACGAGACCCAAAAGTCATCAGGACTCATAGAAGGATCAAAGTTCGAGGCCTTTGACACTTAGAAATTATTCCAAGTCGGGAGGAAGCGTAAGCTTAGGAGGAGGAGCGATAATGGCCATTGGATCAAACACTGTGAAGAATTTGGATTGTTAAATCAGAGTCTAGACAGGAGGAATGAGTGTGCAGGAGAGGAATAGATCCCATCTGTTGGATCTGAGTGCGAATGACTGGTAGCCGTTAGATCCAGTGGATTTTTAAGGAGGAGAAGCTCAGGAGGAATACCCGACAACCGTTGGACCATTCTAGAGTGGAAGGATAAGATAAGAAAAGAAGAATGCAGGAGAACATTGATTCTACGAAGTCTGAGTTTGTGAAGGAGATCACAGTCATTGGATGGAAGAAGGATTGTGGGTCGTTGATCTGACATAAGCGCGAGTTCAGGAATCGGAAGAAGGGAGGTGATCCAAATTTTGACATCACAAAGCATGAAGTCACGAAATGCGAAATCCCAAAATGCAGAAGGTGATCACATCTGTTGATCAAGGAAGGATTATGGGTCATTGATCTGATGCAAGGGTGAGTTCGGGAATCGGAAGAAGGGAGGTGATATAACCTTCGACATGGTGAAACATGAAGTCCCGATGAAATATGGATCATCGGATCACATACTGATC
The DNA here is from genome assembly GCA_009831015.1 of Picea engelmannii. Lineage (NCBI taxonomy): Eukaryota > Viridiplantae > Streptophyta > Pinopsida > Pinales > Pinaceae > Picea > Picea engelmannii. The sequence continues at coordinate 388,984 of ML782318.1, read as the reverse complement.
TGGGTCGTCAATCGGACAAGACTTGAAATGAGAATTTACGAAGTCCCAATTCGCGAAGGAGAGATCTAGGTCATCGAATCACTGAAGGTCATGGACCATTGATTTGGCACGATAAAGTTCAGATTTTGGGAGTTTGAACATAGGAGAAAGGGGGAGAGATAACTCGTGAGTTCGCGAAACGAGAAGTCCCGAAGTTCTTGGCCCCAAGTCATAGCTAGTGGTCACATAAGCGAAGAATAGGGGAAATAGCTACCATCTCTAGGCTCTACCTCAGAGTTTTGTAAGTTCAGAGAATTAAGTAAAATCATAGCTAAATACCCGATGTGCGAAGTCATGAAGCACTTAGAAGCTAGGCATGTGGTCAAAACCACGGTCACATCAACGAAGGTTAAGGGAGGAGCTAGCACATCGCTAGGCTCCACTTTGGATTTCGCAAGTTGGGAGAATTGAGGCAACTCACAGGTAAATACCTGATGTGTGAAGTCGTGAAGTGATCAAAAGGTATGCATGTGGTCACAACCATGGTCACATCAATGAAGGATAAAGGGAGTAGAGCTTGCAGTGCTAGGTTCTTCTTCGCAAATAAGGCGTTGGGAGAGTCGAGGTGAATCGCAGTAGAAAATATGAAATGCGAAGTTGCGAAGAGTCATTTTGATTAGTGCATGGTCACCACTGGTGGTCATGTGAAAGGAAGAGGCTTAGAAAGAAATTCTAGCACCCACTGTGAAGTTTTCTCAAGAAGGGAAAAGTCGCCAAAGAGATGAGCATGCAGAGTTTCTCTCTGTAACTTCCAGAAAAGAGTGATGGTATCTGCCAGAGAATTTGAAGAGCTTCAAGGTGATCGCCAGAGGATATGAAGAGTCTCAAGATAACTGCTAGCGGAATGAAGACTCATCATAGAGGCAATTGACAGATGGAAGAGTGTCGAAGACTATAACTGTAACAGAGAGAATAAGCTCAACTATGAAAAAGAAGATGAAGGGTTGCACTGCTAGAGAAGGAATAATATCTCAGGATAAGCCACTGATGATGAATAGACTCAGTATAACCGCAAAAGAAGATGAAGAGTTGAATGGATTATATCGTATAGGACTTTGCGTGATAAAAACATGCAGAACAAAGAAGAGTGAGTCTGTTTTATTGATAGTTTTTCATACGGGTAGAAGGAGGTTGTGAAGAGGACTAGAAGGGTATATAAGAGGCACATCACATAGAATGAAGAGGCTGCACATAGAAAAAAATGAAGAAAAAAAGATGAACAAAGAGGCAGTGGTGCATAGGAGGATAAAAAGTGCAGCATAGAGGCAAAAATATGCATAAGTCACATATGATAGAAGTTGAAGAAGGTATTGAGTTGTAACATATCAGATCATAGGTAGATCAGAGTAGTATAGCAGAACAGTGATGAGGCTGGTAAGCTATTTGAAAAACACGTATCACTGTAATAAATTTCTGTAACAATTTTTTTATAATCAGGGTGGTAGGGAGGTGCTAGGGCGGATTGTTGTCCTTAGAGTTTCAAGTGGGTGCTTGAACACAGGGGGTTGTAGCTTCCATCTGGTTGCAGCCAGAAAAATCAAGGTGGTAGGGTGGTGAAATGGAGAACTATTGTTATTTGTTATACAGGTTGATGTCTGTGTAAATGGAAGTTGTTGCTTCCATCCAGTAGGTGCTGGAACACTTAGGGATTTGGTGCTTCCTTCTAGTGGGTGCTAGAGAATCCAGAGAGTTGGTTCTCTCAGCAAGTTGCATCTTGTATAGGTTGGTGCCTATGTAACTAGAAGGTGGTGCTTCCATCTAGTTGGTTCTGGAACACAAAGGGAGTTGGTGCTTCCTTCTAGTGGGTTCTAGAGAAACCAGAGAGTTGGTTCTCTCAGCAAGTTGTTGCTTGTAAAACAGAGGTGGTAGCCTCAAAAGGAGTTGGTGCTCATAAGAATAATAATGTATAAAAAATAAATACTACTTATCATATCAAGAAGACGAGGGTTTTTCCATTTATGGGTTTCCTCAGGAATATCTGTCTCTATATATTTCATGTGTGTGATTGATGTTGAATATTTTATTGCTTACTTCCTTTCCTTATTGTGATCATCATTGATTGTTTGTGATGAGTTTAAAATGGGCATAATTGTTTAATCATAGTAAAAAATGATTCACCCGCCCTCTCAGTTGTCCAACAATTGGTATAAGAGAAAGTTCCCTTTATTTAAGGGTAGATCCTAGAGCTTAAACATGACTAGCCATGAAGGAACTTCAACCAACAAGGTCCCTCTATTCAATAGAACAAACTTTGCCTTTTGGAAATGTAGGATGAGAACCTACATAATGGATTTTGGTGCAGATGTCTGGAATGTGGTAGAGATTGGTTATGTAAAGCTAGTTGTACTATCTTCTAAGGATGACAATCTAGAATTCAGCTTCAATGCGAAGGCTATGAATGTTATTCTGAGTGGGCTTACAGAAGAAGAATTTGTAAAAGTTATGCACTTAGAATCTGCCAAAGAAATGCGAGACAAATTCATTAGCAGTTATGAAGGTAATGAGAAGGTAATGGATGCCAAGCTTCAAACCTATAGATTACAATTTTAACAACTAAAGATGAAATATGATGAAACTGTTGAGAAGTACAAATCCAAGAAATTTGATAAAAAGATAATTTTATGTGTAAACAATGATGACTCTTCAAGAGACATAGATAGTGACTCTTATTGTGAAGATAAGGTTAATGAATTTATTCTTATGGCCAAAGAGGATTACGATAATAAAATAACAAGAAGTAATGTTAATGATGAAGAAGCCATGGTTGACTTGGAAGGAGAACTAGTCATTTCCCTAGAAGAAATTGTTAGACTCAGATTTAAGAAGAAAAAGCAAAAACAACTACTGATACAGTTCGAGAAAGACAGTAAACAACCTGATGAAGACTTTGCCCTGCTAAAAGTGGAATTAGAAGAGGAAAATAAAATTGAGGACACTCTGAAACAACAATTATCAGAGAAGAAGGCAATATTTGCAGCCTTGGAAGAAGAGGTAGTAAAAAACAGAAAAGATATGGAGAAGTTTAAAGCATTGTATGTCCAAAAGCTTCCAAGTATTAAAGCCTCAGCAGAACTAAACAAAATTCCAAGCAAGCAAAGATCTCCTTTGTTGAAGACTGGTTTAGGTTATCTAAGTAGTTCAAACAACAAACAACCAGAAATAAAAGAGCCAATAAAGATGACCAAGTTCCAAGTCAGCAGACAATCAGACCATGTGAGTACTTTGTCACCAAAAGCTAATAAAGAAAATATGATCCTTGATAAAAAAAAAAGATATCAGAAGATGGATCAACAAATGCCAAGAATAAGGCCATCCTTTAGGTACAATTTTTTTTTCCATGGTTACTGTTTTTAATGCTCTAATTTTGGTCATAAGATTGCAAATTGTCAAATTAAATTTAGAGACATGCAACTTAGGAGGTCAAGAAATAAACAATCTTTGCAACATAGAACTAAACAACCAATGAGTAGACAACGTTGCACAAATCTCTTTGACATATTGCATGATGAGATCGAATTCTATAACTGTCATAACTTCGGCCACAAAGCTGCAAACTGCCATCTGAAGAATTACAAAGCGGATCCAAGGATAAATCTCTTAGCTAGAAATTCCAACACATGGAAACATAAATACAGTGAAAAATGTGGTCTAGTACTTTCATCTCAAAAACAAAAAGACCCCTGGAATATAGACAGTGGATGTTCCAAGCACATGACTGGAGACAAGGATAAGCTTTTGTCTATAAGTAAAAGAAAAATAGGAAATGTGACCTTTGAAAATGATGAACCATGTAAAATCAAGGGTAAAGGGATGGTGATTTTGAGTAATGGAAAAGGAGATGCCCATGATGTTCTTCTTGTAGATGGTCTAAAACATAATTTTCTTAGTGTAAGTCAAATGTGTGGCAGAGGCTGTGAAGAGGTGTTCACTTCCAAAGATTGTAAGGTAAAGAATGTAAACTCAGGACAAGTGGTGGCTAAAGGCATAAGGATAGATAATAATGCATGTGTGATGAAAGAAGATAGAAAAGAGTGTCATCTAAGAAAACATGATGAAAGTTGGTTATGGCATAGGATATTTGGACATCTAAAATTTGACCACTTAATCAAGCTCAAAAATCTTGAGGAAGTAAAAGATCTTCCAAAATTATCAAAGCCACAAAATTCTGTGTGTAAACCCTACCAATTAGGAAAGCGAATTAGGAAACGGTTTAAATCCAAAGAGCTCTACTTCAACAAAGAAACCACTCTAATCTATTCATATGGATTTATGTGGACCATAAATACAGGAAGGCACAAGGAAGTAAAACTATTTCATGTTGATCATGGATGATTACTCCAGACTCACTTGGGTTGCTTGTCTCAAAGGAAAAATGAAGCATTTGAGAAATTCAAAATATTTAAAGATTTAATTGAGAATAAATAGGCAACAGGTTAAAGGAAGTTAGATCAGTCAGAGGAAGAGAATTTATGTCAAGTGATTTCAAGGAATTATGTGATAAACATGGGATCATGAGAGAATACACAATCTCAGGAACTCCACAACAAAATGGAGTAGTTGAGAGGGGAGTATGATGACAAGGCTAATGAAAACATCTTCTTAGGATATGCTACCAATGGTAAAGGATATAGATGATTTAATAAAAGATTGTATAAATTAGTTGATTGCATTGATTTAAATGTTGATGAAGGAGTCCTAGTAAGAAAGGTGAGCAATATTGAATCTACTACAGAGGACACAGTTGAAGTTGAATATCAACAGGTCCAAGAATCCAATATTTCATTCCAAGACCAAGCTCTTCCCCATAAAATACCATTTTCTGAGAGAGCAGGTCACCAATAAGATTGTTAAGGATCATTACATTCCAACCAGAGAACAAATTGTAGACATCTTTACTAAACCCCTAGCCAAGACACCATTTGAATATCTCTGTCAGAAGATGGGTGTCATCTCTTCTCTAACCTAGGAGAGTCCATCCTGTCATGGGGTGTATGTGTTGGTTAAATATCTGATGCCTCTGAAAAGTACTACAACATCTCAGAGGGATCATATTTTCTTTGACATTGATGTCGAAGGGGGAGAAAAGGTGTGGTCTAGATGCTATAGTTGGAGGTCTAAGAAGAATAGTGCAATCCTTCAGGGTTGCCATCAATTCCAAAGGGGGAGATTGTTGGCATGTTTATAGAAAGAGTTTTCTTGTCATTGATGGAAATAACAAAAAAGACAATGACATGTTTACAAGAAAGAACAACAACAACGATGGAATGTTTACACGCAAAGTGTGCTTGTCATTTATTGCAAGAACAACAACAACGATGGCATATTGGCAGCAATTTCAACAAACAGAAAAGAAATAATGATAGAATCAGGAATGACGATACCGTGATAAATTTATGTTTACAAGCTTAGGAGGACAAACATAGGACAAAGAGTTGGATTTTCCATATAGCTAGAGGTTATCATGAAGGAAACAAGGAGTGTGCCTAGGATTCCTTAGAATCTGTGAGTTTGCAGAAGGAATCAAGCTCAGGAGGAATAACACAGAGTTGCATGCAGAGTGCAAGTGTGCGCCAGGGCCAGGGTTAATTTCATTGCCAAATCTCAGGAGAGATAGTGTTTTTAGAAATGCAGATGAGACCCAAAAGTCACCAGGACTCGCAGAAGGATCAAAGGTCGAGGCCTTTTACACTTAGAAATTATTCCAAGTCGAGAGGAAGCGTAAGCTCATAAGGAGGATCGAAAGTGGCCATTGGATCGAAAAATGTGAAGAATCTGGACCGTTAGATCAAAGTTCAGACAGGAGGAACGAGTGCACAGGAGAGGAACAGATCCCATCCATTGGATTTGAGCACAAAGGACCAACAACCATTAGATCCAGTGAATTTGCAAGAAGGATAATATCAGGAGGAATACCTGACAACCATTGGATCATTCTGAAGTGGAATGATAGGATAAGCAAAGAAGAACGTAGGAGAGCGTCGACTCTACAAAGTCTGATTTCATGAAGGAGATCACAGCCATTGGATGGAACAAGGATTGTGGGACCTTGATCTGACGCAAGTGCAAGTTTGGGAATCAGAAGAAGGGAGGTGAGCCAACTTTTGACATCGCAAAGAGAGAAGTTGAAAAACATGAAATCCCGAAATGCAGAAGGTGATCATAGTCGTTGATCAAGGAAGGATTTTGGGTTGTTGATCTGATGCAAGCAGGAGTTTGGGAATCAGAAGAAGGGAGGTCAGATAACCTCTAACATCGTGAAACATGAAGTCCCGATGAAATATGGACCATCAGATCATAGACTGATCTGGGTCGTTGATCGGACAAGAGCTTAAATACGAAGTCACGAAGTCCCGATTCATGAAGGAGAGATCTGAGCCATTGGATCACTAATGGTCATGGACCGTTGATCTAGCACGACGGATTTCAGAGTTCAGGATTTCATACATCGGAGAAAGGAGGAGAGCTAACTCGCGAGTTCAAGAAACATGAAGTCCCAAAGTGCTTGGCCCCAAGTCACAACCAATGGTCACATCAACAGAAAATATGGAAAGGAGCTAACATCGCTAGGATCTACCTTGGAGTTTCATGAGTTGGGAGAATTGAGGAAACTCGCAGATGAATACCCGATGTGCACAGTAGAAAAGCGCTCAGAATCTAGGCTTGTGGTCACAACCATGGTCACATCAGTGAAGGTTAAGGGAGGAGCTAGCACGTCGCTAGGATCCACTTCAGATTTTGTAAGTTGGGAGAATCGAGGCAACTCACAGTTGAATACCCGATGTGTGAAGTCGCAAAGCGCTCGGAAGATAGCCCAGTGGTCACAACCATGGTCACATCAGCGAAGGATAAAGGGAACAAAGCTAGCAGTGCTAGGATCTTCTTTGGAAATTAAGAGTTGGGAGAGTCATGGTGACTCGCAGCAAAAAATATGAAATGCAAAGTTGCGAAGAGTCATCTTGGTTGGTGAATAGTCACAGTTGGTGGTCATGTGAAAGGAAGTGGCTTAGAAATAAAATCTAGCGCCGACTGTTAAGTTGTCTCAGGAAGGGAAAAGTCACCAAAGGGATGAGCATGCAGAGGTTCTCTCTATAACTACCAGAACATACTGATGGTATTTGCCAGAGAATTCGAAGAGCTTCAGGGTGATCGCCAGAGGAGTTAAGAGTCTCGAGATAACTACTAGTTGAATGAAGACTCATCGTAGAGACAATTGACAGATGGAAGAGTGTCAAAGACTGTAACTGTAACATATAGGATAAGCTCAACTATGATAGAGAAGACAAAGAGTCTCACTACTAGAGAAGGTAAAAAATCTCAGGATAAATCATTAATGATGAACAGACTCAGTATAACCACCAAATAAGATGAAGAGTTTCATGGATTACCTCGTAGAGGACTTGGTGTGATAAAAACATGAAGAACAAAGAAGAGTGAGTCCCTTTTACTGATAGTTTTTCATGCGGGTAGAAGGAGGTTGTGCAAAGGACCAGAAGAGTATACAAGAGGCGCAACGCATAAAATGAAGAGGGTGCACAGAACAGGAAATGCAACAAAAAATATGAACAGAGAGGAAGTGGTGCACAAGAGGAGAAAAAGCGCAACATAGAAGCATAAATATGCATAATTCACAGAGGATAGAAGCTGAATAAGGTATTGACCTATAAAAGATCATATCAGAGGCAGAGAAGAGAAATATAGCAGAACAATTATGAGATTGGTAAGCCATTTGAAAAATATTGTATCACTGTAATAAATTTTTGTAACAATTTTTTTATAATTAGGGTGGTAGGGAGGTGATAAGGAGGACTGTTGTCCTTAGATTTTCAAGTGGGTGCTTGAACATAGGGAGTTGTATCTTCCATCTAGTTTCATCCAAAAAAACCATGGTGGTAGGGTGGTGCAAGGGAGAACTATTGTTCTCTGTTATAAAAGTTGGTGCCTATGTAATTGGAAGTTGATGTTTCCAGCCAATAGGTGTTGGAACAATCAGGGAGTTGGTGCTTCCTTCTAGTGGGTTCTAGAGAATTGAGAGAGTTGGTGCTCTGAGGAAGTTGTAGCTTGTACAGGTTGGTGCCTGTGTAACTGGAAGTTAGTGCTTCCATCCAGTTGGTGTTGGAACACAAAGGGAGTTGGTTCTTCCTTCTAGTGGGTGCCAGAGAAACCAGAGAGTTGGTGCTATCAACAAGTTGTTGCTTGTAAAACAAAGGTGGTAGCCTCAAAAGGAGTTGGTGCTCATAAGAATGATAATGTATAGAAAATAAAGACTACTTATCATATCAAGAAGAAGAGGTTTTTTCCCTTTATGGGTTTCCTCAGGAATATCTGTCACTGTATATTTCATGTGTGTGATTGATGTTGAATATTCTATTGCCTACTTCCCCACCTTATTTTGATCATCATTGAGTGTTCTGTAATGAGTTTAAAACGGGCATAATTGTTTAAGCACTATAACAACTAATTCACCCTCCCTTCTCAGTTGTCCAACAATTTTAGACTTGGTTTCTGATGTAAATGTGTTACCAAAAAAACCATGGGAGATGATAGGGAAACCCAATATAATTTGGTCTCCTATCTAGTTAAAATTGGAAAATCATCACAAGATAGTATCAATTAGTTGATTGAAAAGAATACATGTGAATATATATGGGGCGCACAGTATAAAATATTTCAAATTCATCGAGATCATGGATGTTAGACAACCATATCCAACACTAATGGGGTTAAAGTGGGCCTTTGACAATCAAGAAATTATTAATTTAAAGAGGAGGGAAATGATCTTTGAAGTAGGGGACTTAAAGGTTACCATGCCAATGGATTCGAAAAAAGGAAAGAGGTACACAGAGCCAAGAAAAGAGCATCAAGTTGACAACCTATATAATATGACCACGTGAATGGAGGACTACGTTAACCCCACTCCATATGGTGCACTGAGTTCGAGAAGCATTAGCTCATGTGTGTCAGTCTCAGAGGAAGGTCCGGAACATTGGAAGAATAGGATGCATGAATTTTCCATGAGACGGTGTGATTGCATCACTCGAGCATTGTGCTGGATTGGGAAGGAGTTATGCGATCCACCCAAGTATGATGGGTTGACAGACCTAGAAATTTTTGTACAGACGTTTCAATTGTAGATACTAGGAAAAAAAATATTATTGGACTTAGATGTTGTCTTGAAGGCCACTCTAGCCAGATGTTGGGTTGCACACAAAGATTGAATAACAGATTGGCAAAAATGTAGAAGATTGATGCAAGTTAGATTCAGTACTAGGGTGGATTATATTGCGCAGAAGTATACAGAGGTAGGTGATCCAACAGATCATGTGGAGCAGTGAAACAACATATGGAGTTTGATACAGAAGGAGGAATGGGTGCACATGTTTGTACATGTATCGGATACAATTCCTAAGAATTGGTACTTGGAACTAGAAAAACGTAGACAAACAATGAATTGGGACCGATTAATTAAAAGGTTCAAGGTAACATTTACTTTTGAGAATGAATATCCATTATTGGATGTAGTTTTGGAGGCCATGATAACTGAGATATTTTTAGAAGAGGGGATGATGGAGATAGTACATGTGTGTAGTGCGCGTAGAGATTATATGTCTGTTCATGAATTACTGGAATGTTATAATGTTTCTAAAGAAGATCAGGATGAGGAAGACCCCAGAAATATGCAGGTACCTGAGAATGAGGGGGAACACAGAGTAGAAGGACCGACCACGAGTATGTAGGTACAATGTTGGGGGAATGGATGATAAGTGAGACAAGATAAGTTAAAGTTGAAGTTAAAATGAATTTTGAAGAAAAATTCAGACCACACCCAAGTAAAAAATTAGGGGATTCGAGAAAAATATAACTCAATTGAAAGTGAGAAACCTGCACGACAAACACAAATTCACAAACCCTTAGCTGAAATCCAAAAGATAGATTGGGATAAAAGGAAAAAGAAGAAAAAAGAGTTGCAGAAGGAAAACGATACCAAAAAATGTCACATAATACCTACCCAGGCACGACAGTTTGTTGGAGCATCCCTTGAGAGCGCCTCGATGGCTCCTGGGAGGAGTGAAAGCTTGCGATTGAGTATGGGAGCCAATGATGCCTAGAAATCAAATGATCAAGTTGATATGGAAATCGATGATTTGAGAACTACAATCTGACTTTATACTATAATAAGTCCTATTTCATGCATTACATATTGATCCAGGAGGCTCCTTAGGTCAAGAAACTGCTCAAACATGAAAGTTCTTGGAATTGGATGAAACCAATTCCATTGCGTTCGGCTCGTCATGTTGATTCCAAACATATATTTACTCCCTCAAAGGAAAATCATATGAGATATTTATCACACTCTGATTGATTTACCAAATAGGCAAAAGTCAACAGTCAACAGAAAAAAATTCAACGTTGACGTCAACATGATGTAATGTTGACATCATTATGCTGAAATGGAACCAAGACACATGGCAGGGCAACAACATGCTGACTGGGAAGGTGGTATACGTGGTCCAATCGGGTTTTGACAAGTGGCACATTCGAGGGAAAGTTAAATGGTGCCACGTGGCCTAGACATGGGCTGGCACACTGTCATTCAGTGGCAGTGAGAAAAGGAATGTTGGAATCGATTGGAGTCGACCTAGGGACCTCTAGCATAGGGAGCGCTTTGGGGTAGGTCGGGTACCAAACCGCCTACAATGTGACTTGTTAAGCTAAGTCTGCATTATAATATTTAAAGTTTGAGTATGTTGTGAGTAGAGATGGAAAGGGTTGGGGCCTAGCCCCAGCCCGCGGTTACATGTGCTACCTCATACAACCACACCCCGACGCTCCACTACATGGATAATATCTGGGCACGGTGGCCATGGGATACGAGATTAACCACTGGCGGGAACCTATACCATATGACTCAGGGGTAAATATCAGAGGCTAGGTGCATCGTTCATGACTCATTTCTATTACATATTGACATGTGACCGGTGCTAGCGAAGGTAAGGGCCAACACGTAGTTCCTAAGGGGATGGATCTTGGCCATATTAAGCCATATGACCTTGTATAAGGTGCGTGTTCCCAGGCCAGAGGGGATGGTTTTTATTTTTGCAACAAAGTGGATCTTTTTGCTATAGTTTTGGCCCAAATTAGGTGTTTTTGGAGATTTCTTTATCCATTTGGAGGGGGATTTGATCCCAAAAAGAGGCAAGATCTTTGTGGGAAGTTGGGTTTCTCTAACAGATTTTAAACACTATATAAACTAGGCTTATTGATCTTGAGAAGGTACTTTGTATGCAGGGAATGTAAAGAAGAGTTTGAGTTAATGGCCCATTTCTCATGTTTTGAGGGGCATTTAGTCATATTTTGAGAGGAGATTGTTGAGGCATGTGTGGATCTACATAAGGAGGTATTTTACAACAAATCATAAGCATGTTTGTAACAACAAGAGCCATTGTAAAGAGAACTTGAGCATTTAAAGATCAATAAAGAGGTCCTCCACTTGGAAGTGGGCCCGGAGACGTAGGCACACGTTGGTGAAATCTGTTAACAAGTTCTTGTTGTCTATTTCTCTTTATTATTGTTGTTATCTTCTCTTATTTGTAGCATGGTCTATGATGACTGAACTCTTTAATCATTAATGCGCATCTTGTTAATATCAATTTGTTATTAATTCCTTCCATTTTTGGATCAAGTATTTTGGTATCAGAGAATTTGGTTGTTTTGGAAGGTTTAACAAGTATAGGATTGGATGATCATAAGATCAAAATATTAGAGAGAACTATCATTGGATGAATTCATTTCTAAGATAGAACGAGTTTTGAGGAAGAAAATAATGGCTTCATAAGGATAACTTTCTCCATGAACTAAGAAGTTGAAAGAAGCATTTTTCTCCATGTCAGAAATGGTCAAAGTGTTATATGATGATTTCTTGTAGAGAAAGAAACCCATTCTAGTCAAAATTTTCACGAAGGGAAAGGAGAATCTTCAAAACCTCCTCCTTCACCACCCTCACCACCATATTCTCCTTCTTTTTCAAGTTCTACTTCAAATGCTAGTTCTCATTCTACAGCATCTACCATACAAAAGAAAACACATAAGCATAAGTCTAACATGCGTTTGTTAAAGCTTGATGTTAAGTTTGAGTTTCCTTTGTATGATGGAGAACTAAATGTAGAAAAGTTTTATAATTGGATAAGACAAATTGAAGTGTATTGCAGGATACAAAAAGTCATAGATGAGGAGACTATGATCCATCTTGCTAGTCTCAAGATGGGAGGAACCGCCATTGTGTGATGGGAAAGCAGGATAAAAAAGGATCTTAAAAAGTTCGGTAAGACTCTCTCTTCATGGATTCATTTTACATCTACTTTACAAAAGAAATTTTATCCTCTAGCTTACATGCAACAAGACATTATGTCATGGAAAAACTTTAGATAGTTAAAAGTACAAACTGTTCAAAGTTATACACAGGAGTTTCGAAAAAGATCTTTATTGTTGGGAATACCATTGGATACTCAAGAGACATTGCTTAAGTATATAGGTGGTTTGCATAGTTATTTATGAAATACCATTCTTATGTTTAATCCAACTAGTTTAGATGAGGTGTGTGTGCAAGCAACCCATCTTGAATCTAGAGGCAAGAATGTAAATGTTGATTTTGTAAACCCATTTAAACCTACTGAAGGAAAAAAGAAAGGAAAGGGTAAAGAGAAGTTCAAAGGGAATAAAATTAATACAATGAAGAAGGAAAAACCTAAATTCACTCATTGTAAGAAATAAGGCCATAGTGAGGATCGTTGTTGGATCCTTCACCCATAATTGAAACCGACAAAGCTCAGAAATAAAGTGAATCCAAATATGACTGCAACAAATCAAACAGATTTGGGATCCGATTCAGGAGATGAGACCAAGGTCACAGTGATGGGAATCAAAGGTAAAAATTATGAAGTTAGTACAAGTTCTTCAGTTCAGTCTGTAAAAGTTGATAATGAAGTTGATGAGGTCAAATGAACACAACTTTTTCACATAAGAGTAATTTCCAAACATACAAAAATTGATACTTTATTTGATAGTGGCTCACAAGTAAATTTGATATCAGAGACAATTGTTAAAAGGTTGGGATTAATCACTAAACCTCATAAGAAACCATATCCTTTAGGATGGATTCATAATTATAATCAATTGCAAGTGAATAGACAATGTTTCCTCAAGTTTGCAATCAATTAAAATTTATAGATGAGGTTGAGTTAGATGTGGTTCCATAAGATATATGTGGTATTGTACTTGGGAGTCCATATATGTATGATAGAAAATAAATATTCTATCGTGAAGACAATAAGTATCAATCAACTAAATATGGAAAAGAGTATGTTGTAAGGGCTCATCAGAAGAAATTGAATCTATCACTAATCAACTCAGGGCAAATGAAGAGAATTGTAAATGTCAGTAAGAGATATTTACTAATGGTTGTAAAAGCTAAAGACACTGTCGGAATTGATAATTTCAAAGATTGTGATACAAAGTTGAAAGATGACTTAGTTAGAATTGTTTCTGACTATGATGATATATTTCAAGTCCCGAAAGTATTATCTCCAAAGAGACAAGTTGAACATGAGATACAGTTGCAACAGGATGTTCCTCTTCGTAACATTGGAATGTACATGTTATCAATTTTGGAAAATGCAGAGATAAAGAAATAGGTACAAGAGTTGGTTGAAAAAGGGGTTATCAAACCAAGTGATTCTCCATGTGGTTCACCTATCATCCTGGTGCCAAAGAAATATGGCACATGGCACATGTGCATGGAATTTTGAGCTTTGAACAAGATCACGATAAAAAATCGGTGGCCTTTGCCTCGCATTGATGATTTTTTAGATCAATTGAAACATGCGGTTTATTTTACTATCTTAGACTTAAGAAGTGGGTACCATCAAATCTGATTTGATGAACGTGATATATGGAAAACTACTTTTAAAACAAAACAGGGATTATTTCAATGGTTAGTGATGCCATTTGGGCTTACTAATGCACCTGCTACTTTTATGCGGGTAATGAACGATGTTTTCATGTCATTCATTGATTAGTTTGTAATAGTCTACTTAGATGATATTGTTATTTTCAATAGGATCAAGGAAGATCATGTCTATCATGTTAGGCAGATACTTCTAGTGTTGCAGAGAGAGAAACGTTTTGTAAAGTTGTCAAAATGTGAATTTGGAAAAACATCTCTTGTATATTTGGGTTACATTGTAGGGGGTGGAGAGATTAATATTGATCCCTCTAAATTTGAGGTCATTGTAAATTGGCCAAAGCCTACAAATGTAACTGAAGTGAGAAGCTTCATGGGGGAAACACAGTATTGGAGGAAGTTTATTGCAAACTTCTCTCTAATAGAAACACCTTTAAATGCATTGGCAAGTGTGAAAAGGGGATTCTGGTGGGGAGGAAGCCAAAAAAGGATTTTGATACTTTGAAAGTAAAGATTAGTACAACTCTTGTTTTGACATTGCCAGATCTCCAATAGTCTTTTGAAATTGAAACCAATGCAAGTGACTATGCCATGGGGGCAGTGCTGATGCAACACCAAAATCCCATATGCTATCATTCTAAGACCTTTACTACAACAATAATTAACTATCCAACCTATGATAAAAAATTGTATGCTTTAGTACAAAGTTTTAAAAGGTGGAAACATTACTTAATGCGCAAATAAACAATAATACATAGTGATCATCAACCATTACAATATCTACAATCACAAACTAAGCTACAACAATCAAGGAATTTTATATGGATTGGGGTTTTGCAGCAATTTCATTTGGTCATCAGATATAAAAAGGGCATTCAAAATAAAGTTGTTGATATGTTATCAATACCTCCTAGTACAATTGCTACAATCATTAAGCACAATTCAATCACTCATGAAAGTTACATTGAACAATATGTTGAGGACAAAGATTTTAAGGAAGTCTATGCAAATTTAAGTCATGGTAAAAGAGAAGAAGAATTGAATTATCATATTAAAGACAAACTTATGTATCATTTGGGTAAATTATGTATTCGAGAAAGGGAAAGAGTCCATGTAATCAGGGAGGCACATACTTCTCTTATAGCAGGACATTTTTGTGTAGACAAAACAATTGCTCAGTTACAAAGATTTTGTTATTGGCTTCGAATGCATGAAAATGTGTCTAAGTATGTAAAATTATGTACCATGTGTGCAGTAAGGAAACCAAGTAACAAAAATCTAGGATTGTACACTCCACTTCCTATTGCTTATAGACCATGGGAAAGTGTATCTATGGATATTGTGGGGGGATTGCTTATGTCTATAAAATGTAATGATTACTTTTATGTTGTTGTGGATAGGTTCAACAAGATGTGTGTTCTAATTCCTTGTAAAAAGAAAGTCACGGTTGAACAAACAACTCAAATTCTCTTTGAAAATGTATGGGTTCATTTTGGGTTACCTACTTCTATTGTATCTGATCGAGACTCCAGGTTCATGGGGAAATTTTGGTCATGATTGTGAGAACTTATGGACACCAAGCTAAAGAAGAGCACAACATTTCATCCACAGATGGACGGGTAGACAGAGGTGGTGAACAAAACAATAGTGCATCTACTTCAGGCATATTGCAAAAAAAATCCTAATCTTTGGGATGAACATTTATGTTATGTGAACATGCGTATAATCGAGCCACACATTCTTCTACTCAGAGATCTCCATTTGAAACATGTTTGGGGTACTTCCCAAAATCTCCTTTGGATTTTGTCTTTGGGAAAGACATTATAGCAGAAGGACACAATGATGTGGACAAGGATACAAAGTTAATTGAATGGATCCAGTTGATTCATCAGGTAATACAAGAACATTTGGAGAAAATCCAAGACAAGTACAAGGAAAGGCACGATATGCATCAAGTTGATCATTAGTTCAAAGCAGGAGATAAAGTATGGTTATACATCAACAAGGAAAGGATGCAAGGAGAAGGTAAAAAGATAAAACCAATTCATTATGGTCCTTTCAAAATTTTAGACAAGATTGGTAGTAATGCTTTCCGATTAGAATTGCCTCCATATATGCAAATTTATTCAGTTGCAAATGTGGAAAAATTGAGATTATATGAGACTCCTATGATCGAGGATCAAGGAGAGAATGCTCAGATTCCTAATATAGAATATTTTTCTCCTCAGTATATGAATAAGTTGCATGAAGACACCATTTTGGACAAAAGAGTTTGTACTTCTCGCAGGGGCGATGTGGAGTATCTTTAAGTGGGATTGAAGGGCACAAATCCAAGTCAGGCCAAGTGGATGGAGACCAAAAAAGTGAGGACACAGTATCCTCACTTATTTACCAACTGATACAAGACTTTTCGTGGTACAAAAGCTTCCAAGTGAGGAGGAATGATCCAGGAGGCTCCTCAAGTCTAGAAATTGCTCAAAAATGAAAGTTCTCCTAATCAAATGAAACCAATTCCATTGCATTCATCTCATCGCTGTGATTCTGACCATATATCTACTTCCTCAAACAGACACCGTATGCGAGAGTTATCACACTCTGATCAATTTCCCAAACATTCAAAAAGTCAATAGAGGAAAAAAGTCAACGCTTATGTCATTATGACATCATGCTGATGTGGCAGAGCAGAAACATGCTGACTAGGAAAGTGGAAGATATGGTCCAATCAGTTTTTGATAAGTGGCACATTCGATGGAAAGTTAAACGGTGCCACGTGGCCTAGACATGGGCTGCCACATGACACCTCGTCATTCATTGGCAGTGAAAAAATGAATGTTGGAATCCATTTGAGTCGACCTCAGGACCTATAGCATGGGGATCACTTTAGGGTAGGTTGGGTACCAACCCGCCTATAGTGTGAATTGTTCAGATAAGTATGCATTATAATATTTAAAGTGTGAGTATGTTGTGAGCGGAGGCAGAAAGGGTTGGGGCCTAGCCCCAACCCGTTGTTACGTGAGCTAACTCATATAACCACACCCTAATGCTCCACTATATGGATAAGCTCTGGGCATGGTGGCCATGGGATAAGGGCTTAACCACTGGCAGGAACCTATACCATATGACTCGGGGGTAAAGACGAGAGCCTAGGAACACCGTTCGAGACTCGATTCTATTACATATTGACATGTGACTGGTGCTAGCGGAGGTAAGGGCCAGTGTGCAACCCCTTGGGGGCTCAATATTGGCCATATTAAGCGATATCAACCTATATAAGGTGCACGCACCCAGGCCAGAGGGGCTGGTTTTGATTTATGCAACAAAGTGGATCTTTTAGCTATAGTTTTGGCCCAGATTGGGCATTTTTTGAGATTGCTTGGCCATTTAGAGGGGGATTTGATCCCAAAAAGTGGCCATATATTTGTGGGAAGTTGGGATTCTCCAACTGAGCCTAAACACTATATAAAATAGGATTATTGAGCTTGAGAGGGTACTTTGTATGCAAAATATGTAATGAAGAGTTTGAGTGAATGGCCCCCATTTCTCATGTTTTGAGGGGCATTTAGTCATGTTTTGAGAGGAGATTGTTGAGGCATGTGTGCTTCTACACAAGGAGGTCTTGTACAATAGATCAAAATCTTGTTTGTAACAACAAGAGCCATTGTAAACATAACTTGAGCATTGAAAGATCAATAAAGAGGTCCTCCACTTAGAAGCGGGCTCGAAGACGTAACCACACATTGGTGAACTATGTTAACCTGTTATTGTTGTCTATTTATCTTTCTTATTGCTATTATCTTATCTTATTTTCAACATGGTCTATGATGATTGATGTAACATCCCACTCTGGCGCACTGAGACCACTTATTATTTGAGGACACTTGCTCGCAAGTGATCTGGACTCTTTTTGACATTAGACCTATTATATTTGATTATGATGTGATTTGACAGATGACATGATGTGTTACTATTTGATTAGATGGGTGCTATTGACTCAGTTTGATTGAGTGTGTAGGGTTTTTGACCTTGAGGATGCAGAGGCATCAGTAAAACCCCTTGGACTCTGGACTGAGTCAGGGAGTGTGCTTTTGGGTTGATACGTTTATTATGATGTTTCATTTGATTGATGATTTGATGTTGACATTTCTGACATGATTATTGGTGATGCAGGCTGACGATAGCTTGCCGACTTGACTCACATATGGAGTAAAGGGGCCACACACGATTGCAGAGAGGTTGATGGAGAGGGGTGGACAGCAGCCTTGCCACCGCCTGCTAGCACTCCCGCCGTGGCTCGAACAGTAGGTTAACGATTACCTAGTTCGAGAGGACCCACGATGCCGTGAGGGACGACTGCGACAGTCGCTCACGATGATTCTAAGGGGAACGCAATAAGGCGGGGGCCTTATTCTTTAGAGCCCTTAGTCTCCTACTAGTTCACCTGGCGGAGTATTGACTCCATGGGTTATAGATGTCTACCAATCAGTTCAGTCAGCGAGTGGCACCCTTGGAGCACGTAGTGCATCCTGAAGGGCACGTCTCACAGAAGAAATTTAGTCGGCGAGCGGCACCCTTGGAGCACATGGTGCATCCTAAAGGGCACGTCGCCAAAAAGGAATTTCAGAGGTGAGTGGCACGCTTGGCACACGTGGTGTGACCTGAAGGGCACGTCGCGGTAAGGGTGGATAATGGAGTCAGCCTAATTAGCTCTAAGTCTTCAGCACCTGAATAAAACCTTAAGAACTACCCTTAACCAATCGTCGCCTAGCTCAGAATCTAAACCCTAAGCCTAAGACCT
>ML782318.1:344530-357056 GCA_009831015.1 Picea engelmannii | reverse complement strand
ATTGCATTTGGATATTAGTTGAAAGGTTAATGTTGGTTGAAGTGTGATGTTAAGTAGTTGGGTAATAGCCATGTAATATTATTAATTGACGTGTTAATGCGGGTTGATTGCAATGTTAATGAGGATACTTAGGTGGCAATGTTGCTCTTGTTAAATGTATGTTCATGACGATGTTTAAATTACACTGCGATTATTTGGTCAGGTTACTACAATATGGTAATAATGTTTAGATCGCATGTTGTTGCTGGCCTAATTTGAATGTTAGGAGGAGGTCGAATTGTGATGTCAATGTTGTTTAAATGGAATACTAAGGACGATGTTTAAATTGCACTGCTTTTATTTAGTAGGGTTATTGCACTTATGGTAATAATTGGGAGGAAGGGCAAGTTATTATGGAGGTTGTAAATGTTCAAGGTTTACCCATAGGGTGCGATATCTTGGTGCAATTGTGGAAATTAACGGAAAAATGCAATGTGTGCTTGTGCTTCTTGCTTGTCCCTGAAACAGTGCCTACTGACTTGCGTCTCCCATAGAGGTAGTGTTGTCCCTGATCTTGTAGCACTTGGTGGCTTGTATTGCGTAGGCTATCCTTGTCAGGCGGGTTATAGACTCCTCTTGCAGCTTAGTAGGTATGTGTGTGTGTAATCCGGTGGAAGGAATCCAGTGCTGTATCAAGAGTCTCGGGCTGTTTAAAGGCACAGTTCCACTCTTGCGACACACTCTGAGCCGTATCAGTAGTCTCGGGCTGTTTAAAGGCACAGTTCCACTACTGCGACTCTCCTGACGGATCCTTTCATTCTGTGACAGTACTGCGCCTAACCCCTGGTGTCTGTCTCAGCCTACAGCCTTTAGTTGCCCACCTCCTGTTCGGGGGCGTTGCTTCTTGTTGTCGCGATGATATGTCGGGTTGTCTTGATTGTGTTCGTCTTACTTGCGTCCTGTTGGTTTGAGTGTTGATTAGAGTCGAGGGGGTTGTTTCTTCTACACGTGCACACACTTAATCTACAAACAAAAAAAATTTCACCAGTTGACTGATTAGATGTCCTTAGCTAGGAGGGTTGTGACAACTGAATTCTTTAATCATTCATGATCATCTTGTTAATGTCAATTTGTTATTAATTCCTTCCATTTTTGGATCACATACTTTCTCCAACAATGACTTCATATAGATACACAATAACCATGGGTGTGGTCTCAAGATGATAATAATGGCCAAATAAGAAATGCAGTGCTAATTGAAGCACAAGAAAATACTTAGAATTGACCAGAAGATATAATAATTTGTGTAAGAGATCTCACGAACATCTCCTTCCTTTCAAAATTGCTTCTAGAAGATTCAAATTTGACACATAGTGAAAGAGAACCGACATGACCCCATAGAGTAAAGTGCTTCGAGTATATAGATAAATCTTGTGAGATAGAGGAATCAATCCTAAATCAAGAATGAGTAAAGTTATAAATTGAATATATACCGACTAAAGAACATCCATAGATTACATTGATTGAGTCAAATAGCTTGATCTTGACTCAAGAAAATATTACTGCATCAACTTCCAAGTGAGCTTCAACTAAAGATCTCACAATAATTCCATTTTCTAAAAAGAAACCAATAATAGGACTTAACCACATCCCTATTTATGAAGGCGATGAAGATCCTAAATGACATTGGTTCATTTGTGAGAAATTCTGGGATGTTGTAGATATAATCGACGAAGAAAAACAAATGGCTCAGTTTAGAGCCACGCTTAGAGCTAGGGCTCTTACCTAGTTTATAAATTTCACTGAAAATAAAACACGTATGAAAAATGAAATAAAACATAATTTCCTCTCATTTTTAAGACATGAGATATAAGACATTTAGTAGCACAAAAATATAAGGAAATCAACTATAATCCCTGTGAAATTGTGCACGGATACGACAGAAGATTCAAATATTTACTGAGTCAAATACCATATGCAATCGACGAAAATCTACTAGTTCAATGGTACGTAGTGGGATTATGAATAAATCCTCAAAATTGTTAGGATATTTAGAAACTTAGGAGTTAGTTAATATCTACTTGGTCTAATATGTCATCAGGTAAAAGTGTGTTTGTTAGTGTGTTTCTTTAGTATGCATTAATATGCATTTCTAGTTAGGAAATTCGACGATAACGATATGTTCCCAACATAGAGGGATCCAATGGTTCATATTTTTCTCGATCTTAATAGCCATTGATATTTGGCCTGATTGGTCCATGATCTATATTTAAATAGCATGGAGGGTCATTTTCTGATGATCAATTGTGAGAAACTCTCTTGTGAAATCTCTCTGTAATCTTTTTCTTTTACATTAATAAACTGCTCCAAGTGGTCACGTTGGCTGGGGCCATGGATGTTTCCCCATAGGGTTTTTAGCATGTCAAAACATGAGTGTGTTGATATTTGATATGCTTGTGTGAGTGGTTACTGGAGGTTTTCATCCTATGTTGGAATACCTGTGTTGTCGAATATCGTATCAGAGTCGGTTTGAAGATTCACTCCCATTGTAGATCGAGATCGTAAAGCAGAGTTTCCTCATCTCTGGTTTATACCATTTCCATACATTTTTGGGCTAAGAGAATTGTTCCATTTCATCTGAAATCGCTCGTTTTAACTAGGAATGTTTTTCGTTTCACTCGAAAAGGTTTCCGTTTGTCCAAGATACGACCATTTCAGTCAGATTTGGAGGTATAAAGCCTGAATACACCCTTTCTATTTTATTTTTGAATATTGTTTCGGTTTTATTTGGGTTTTATATTGTTTGTTTCAGGGTTGCTACTCTTTTATATCTAAGTATTCTCTTTTCCCCGGGATCTCAGAAAATTAGAAATAGATAGAAAAATGTGTGTTTTTCGGGGTAAGCTACATCTAACCCTTGTTGTGATCAAACAAGAGATTTTTTTTGGTATAATGGCATTAGGAATGCTGTAGTGGATTTCAAGAAAAGATGGAATATATTCCTCGCTCATGGAAGCTATGTCTCTCTTGATCTATGCAATGTAATAAGTGAATCGATATTGTTAGCTCGAAGTGAATTTGATTCCTCCTCCACCCGTAATGAACCTTTCCATTTTTTCTTACTCTCTTCCCTCCATAAGTGGTGTTTGTGTTCCTCTTCTTGCTCTCCTCCTTCCATACGTGAAGTTTGTGTTCCCTCTTTGAAAGATCTTCTTCCATCCATAATTTTTTCTATATTAGCCAGATAAAAATCTTGTTGTGCTAGTTACAAGAATTCAAGATATTTTTTAAAATAACGTTTCACTAATGAAAGAAGTAGGCCACTTTCTGGATCAGTGAATTGCTTGGACTATCTTGAATTTTTATTCAATATTGATATAGTCATAGTCGATAACTTCAGAGTCATCCATCTAGCACATAGAGATAAAAGATGACTGGAGGGGATGAGGAAACCCAAGATCGAGTGTTTGGTGATACATCAATGGTATGTTCATCGCAAGAGTTTGTGAAACCCCACCATGAAAATCCACTTCCTCAGAGGATAAAGGGATATTCATCAAATGTTAATTATTCCCACATCCTACGACTTAGAGAAATAGGACAGAAGGGAACCGAGGAGTTTCCTTTTATTTTTCGGGATAATTATCACGTGTAAGCTTTCGATTATTTGGATTATTCAGATATCATCGACATGCTATTAGCGAGTGAAAAACTATTGGTCATTGTAGACTATTACATTGAATACATGGTTATTCCATACAGTACACGAGATGGAGAAATCAAACTTGTATGGCCAACAGGAAGAGTCTTGAGGAGGAAACTCGAGTACATGTGTTACAATAGAAACAATGATTCACTAATAATCGTGGAGGAGTCTAGGCACCATTCTCGACAGATTGTGAGCTTAAAAATTTCACAAATAACAGACTCACCAGAATTGTCAGAATGTAGAGATCTATTTCCAGGAGATTCTAACATATCTCATTGGGATTTTGATATCTCAAATTGTAGAGGTATAATTCACAATATCAATGAGAAAGTGTTCAAAGTTTTGGAATTGAAGGAGTATGAATTGTTGTTTACCATACAAGATGAAGGGGGTGATGATTATTTGGATGATTATTTGGATTTGGGGTTTCTAGGTCCAAGAAATATGGAAATTTTGATACCTTATAAGAAAAAATATAATAAAAAATATTTGGGACCAAAGTTAGAAATCCCCATAAGAATTTATTCCAAATGCGATGGACGAGTGTGTAAGGAAACTTGGCTCCTTATCAACCCTAGACATGACATGGAATTATTTTTACTCTGTGGAACAACAGAGAGAATACTCCTCCAACAATCTCAAGCACCGATGAAAATAATAGATATAGGTTCTGATGTCCCTAAAATAGTAAAAATAATTGATATTCATGCAGGTTGTTGCCCTTACTATTTGGACAAAAGAAGGTGTTGATTAAGGTTGGTTGTCATTGATGTCAACCCTTGAAGAAAGCCCCACATCACAAAGGTTTGGGTAATGGACCCAATATTGTTTGATGTAAAGACAACTCATTATTGTCTTTTCATGGTTGATAAGAAGAAAATATGGATGAACTCTAAAGTGGTCCCCTTATGGTGAAATCCCTCACGGGAAGATGCTTTGCAGAGTAAGCGAACCCATGCTTAATTGTGGAATAATGAGATGAAGGAAAATGAATTTTTCAAGTAAACTTTCTTAGATGGATAGTGCTTGTCATTCCATTTATGGTGGTATGTGGAATGTCACATAACTCCTCACAGTTAGAGAGTTATGGCCATGAGAAGTTGGAGACCCCAGGTTTGGGTAATGGACCCAAGTTTGTTTGATGGATAATGGTATGAGTTATGATATATTTTCAGATAATAATAATTTAAACGGATATTACATGTCATTCCATTTCTGGTGGTATGTGGAATGTCACATACCTCCTCATGGTTTGAGAGTTATGGCCTTACGAAGTTGGAGGACCCTCATATGTCATCTAGAAGTCCCAAAAGGTCAAAGTAGTCAAAGAGGTTTAAGAGATTTTAAAAGGTAAACAATAAAGTGAAGTAATGAGTGTATTATAATTCAAAGTGAATACAAAATAAATTATTTCAATAATAAATTTAATGGAGAAATTAGAAGTGGGTTAACCCTAAAATAAGGAAAGTGGGGCCAAGTGACCTAGAAGATGTTTTTAAGGAAACTACTTAGAGAGTATAAATAAGAGGCAAGGCTCTCTCATTTTAATCACACTTGCGAAAAATTGAATATCTATAGGTTTCTAAGGTAACCAAGGATATCTAAGTCGGAATTATGAGGGAAGGTGAAGAAAACAAGGCCAAAATGAAAGGAAAGATAAATTCTTTTGATGGTTCTTTCTAAGGTATGTTATTTACAGGTCATCTCACCATTTTCGCTATAATTGTTTTTCTATAATGATTCAGACCATGAAATTTATATTCCATTGAGAAAACATATCCAAGTGTTTGTGGTAAGACATTCAGATTATGGGTCATTGTATTTTTGGAGTTACACTCTGTGGAAAATAGGGTTTGTGGCTAGTCCCGAAACTAGTCAAAAACAAGTGTTTCAGGTAAAAACGTCATAAATTTTTCATAACAGATCCAAATTAAGTGAAAACAATTTTTTTGGTTAGAGTACGGTCTGTAGTATTTTATGTAATAGTGTTAGATCAATTCAACAAATATTCCATGCGAGGAACGCTCTACAAGGTTGCTCTCTAGGATAACCTAGAATTCAACAAGGTATGCCATTTTTGCTATAACTTCTTTTCTGAGAGGTTCCAAATAGTGAAACCTGGAGGAATTGCATAAACACACTGAAGAAAATTGTGTATCAGTTTCAGATCTTTATACATTACAGGTACAAAGTTATGATTATGTGATGGACCTCAATTTCATAAAAAACAAATTTCTTATAAGAGGCATTAGGCTCTAAATCTTTGAAACAAACTCATAATAGGAGAAATCCCCCTTTTCCTACTTGTTTGATTTTGAAACCTATTGTGTTCACTTTCCTTTCTTAACATGATCGAATCATCATTCAATGTTCTCCTCTCAACTTTCATTTGATTCATACTAACCTTTACAAGGAAAAATACAAGTTATGTTAACGTTAACAAGGAATATGGGTTATTCTTGGAATGAGGTGGAAGTAAAAAAAATAGCTCTACGACTTAGGGTCCTGTAAAACATCAACACGGAAGTCTATAATTCCAAGACTACCTATAATACCTTATACACACATCAATATTGACAAATTTAATTGCTTCGTTGTTATGTTCAACTATTTGGTTTCCTAAAGGTAACGGAGGTTTCGATGGTCCCCTTGGTAACATCTACTTGACTGAGAGTCTATCTTTTCCAACACAGTCCAATTAATCTTCTAGTTAGGTGGACTCACTATTCCAACAGTTGGTTAATCTTTACCTAATTTAAGTAAAGTCTAACTACCAGTACTAACCAGACTAGAAGTAAAGAAGGGTTAACGTTTCTGATCGTAGGTTTCGAGGAGGCCTCCCTTTTCCTCACAAAATAATTAAGGTTGTCAGGAGGTTTGACAGACGATATTTAATATCAGGTCAACCATTAAAGGAGGTGGGTGAGGGATGAGGCTGATCCTACACCCTAATCAAATCCAAACATGCCAAGTCATTCTTATCACATGGCGCGTTCTCTGTTGTACTCGTCATATTCAATACATGTGGGCTCGTTGTTTTCAGGGTAACAATGGTTGTTTATTGTCATTTTGGAGCTAGTCCGTCCCTCCTATGACCTGCACTTCCCTTATGGACTTCCCAAGGCGTGTTGAGTATGGGGACAAAGTGTGCCTCCCATAACTTCCCCTCCTAAAGGTAAGTGACTACTTCCTTTGCTCTAATTGTTGTTTAAATGCTCTGTAAGGCCCTTCTAAACTTAAAGTTCCTTCTGTTTCCTTTCCATGATTCGCATAGGTAGCATTTCATTCTTAGGTTATTCTTTTAGTCACCTTCTGTACTCACTGGTTCAAGTAATGGGTTTCTCTCTATCCTAGCGACCACCGTGCCTCACCAGAATCATGACTCCAAATTTATTTTAGTTTAGGGTTTTGTATGTGCTTAAATTTCTATGTTGGTATGGGAATATCATGGAAAGTATGGAATGCCATTTCCTGTCCTCGATGGATGTCTGTTAGGAGATTTTACTCTCTAGTCCTATGTTTACCCAGCTATCCCATGAAAGACACGCGACTATACTTTCTCTTATTTGAAGGTTGTCCCTGTAATTAGTAGCTGGTCAAATCTTTATCATCAGACTTCCATACTACGAGAATATATCCTAAGGATGATTGCATTTATTCTATTCACGCCCATTTTCTTATGAATCTAAACATATTTTTCAAAAGGGAAAGCACGACTAGGAATCTCGGATCTATAATATCTCTGCATTAACAAGGATGCGAGATAGATTTAATGTTATGGTTTGAAGGCCGAAACATCCCATATTCACATTTTATATTTGAGTTAAATAATGGTTTATGCTTTTCGTGTGACCAATATATATATATATATTCAACATTCGAATAATCAGTCATTGTGAAATTTACTGTGGTTATTTACTGGTCCTTAAAGATAATGGTGGGTCTCTCTGGATTTTGTGAGGGTACCCACCAGGAAGATCTTGGGCCCCTTCTCCCTTCTCGGTCTGGATGGAACGTGGTTTGTTGCAACGGTGGAGGGTTAGAGCTCCTCCAACTATAGATAAGTAATTACTCAGACTATTCTTTCTTATTGTTATCTTAATACTCTTATCAAGATTTTAATGATTCACTTTTGTAATGTACAGGGTTTTAAATCATACGAAGCTGTGAAGTACAACTCCTCTCACCGACGTAAGAGATATTCGGGTTCCATTCTACCTTTTTTAAGAAGTTAGGCATTCCGGGTAGAAGAAGGTTTAACCTTTTGTGGTAGAGTTCACTCGTTTCCACTATTTATTATGTCTATAAAGAAATTACTTTCATGGTTCGATACGAGAGCTAACTGTAAAACTAAAGGCCCGACAGAGAGGCTTCATCGGGTTTTGTTTTATCGACCCCTATCTTGCCATTTCAGAATGGAAGATACGATCTAGATTCTTTTGTTATAATGGAATTAAAGATATTATGAATAATATGGTGTTTATATTCTTTACTCCTATAACTTTATTTTAAATCTTTAGCATTGTGTGTCCTCGACAACTAAGAGTACTGGGTATGTAACCCTTTTTCATTTACAAAAGGTAATAGTCAGTCTGAGCTTGCAATTATTTAGGCCGATCACTTATTACATTTCGAGATGTATTCAAATCCGTTATTAACTTAATTTACTTTCATATATATGAATTACCTAAAGTTATACTTCTTTTGTTCACAAAGGGATTTACTGGATCAATGCATTAAGTAATTATACAGGCTTGGGTTTACAAAAAAAAAGGGATTGAGAATCCTTGTTTCTGTCAACTATATCTGGATTATTTCTTTATACATTTGACATCGTATATAAATCTGTTGGTTATTCTTTGGTTCTTCTGGGGTTATTGTATAACTGTTAGGTTCTCATCTACCATTCTTGCAATATGCACAACCCTTTATAAAGTTACAATATTCTTTTGTGCAATCTACGATAACGCTTGAAAAGAAGGAAAAAGGAAATGTATAATCAAACTGTTTCCATAAAGTTTCTACCATTTCATAAATTCTCTTATTATCGTAATTGAATGTCTGCTGGAATGATTACTTACATAGTGTAGGACAGGTCTGTACATGTATATATATACACTTATGATTTATTTTATCGGCATTGAGTCTGAATTCTTCTTCTAGCATGTCCACAACGGTTGCCAACTAAGCAAAGAGATATACTTATATATACATATCCCTAAGAAATACAGACAGGTGTATATATATATATATATATATATACACACAATAGTAATTCTAGTCTATAGAATAAATTCCAGAATTGGCCACACGTATTCTTCATGAAGAAAACAAGGAAGGGAAAAAGAACTACAGTATTCATTATGTACTTTAAGTGGGCAAAAATACTTAGTATTAAATCTGGTGACATTCAGTTAGTTTTTATGCTTCACAAGAGCGAACATAATTCATCCATAATAATATTCCAACCTAAATGACATATACATTCCAATAAGTCAATTTAGTTATTTAAAACAAAGAACGGAATAGAATACATATCTGTGTCAATTCGTGGGAAGAAAAAGGGAACGACCATCTTCCTCCCAGCTATAGGACAGGGCAGCCAAATCACTTGCCCAATTCACCCCCTAGCCTGACCATGAATCCATGAGGGTGAACTTGGAAACTTTTCCTCAGCAATGTCCTTCAACTCCATCAGATTCCTCTTGCCTCACACTCAACCGTAGTGTTCATAACAACAAGAAAATCCATAGTCTCTTTCCCCAACATACTAGGCAGTGTCCTGCCTCCTCACATATGTTATATAGTAAAACAATCCTTTTTGCCTAGGTCTTTCTTCCCCCTTGGGAATTTTCACAACTTTCTAAATCCCTGATTTTCAAGGGCTTCCAATGGCCAAATATTTGATTTGCCACTTGTAACAATCAGTCCAAAGGTAGTTCCAACATGTTCCCCACTCATGGAGTCATAGTTAGTTGATTTTAACATGGATGTTCTATTTGTCCTCTTGCAATTAATATAAAATATCTTTTTCTCATAGAAGTGTCATAGTCAAATAGTTAGTTGGGTCAAACCAGATCACTTCCCAACAATCATAATAATTAATTACAATTATTAAATTCGAAATTTGGAATTTCCATAAATGGAAAAAAATTCCAAATTCAAATTTACTAAAAATGGAATAATTTTCCTACAATTTTTTTAAATTTCAAAAATACTTTATTTTTGGGGATATCACATCCTTTACCCCTTCAATAAAACATTGTCCTCGGTGTTCATTTATTCCTTGGAACAAGATTGGATGAGATTTCCACAAATCTCCCTCCAACTCCCAAGTGGCCTCCTCAGGACTAAAGTTCTTTCATTACACCTTTACCTGAGCGGTGATTCTATTCCGAAGTTCTATTTCTCTCCGATCTAGAATATGCAAGGGTTCCACCTGGAACTTGCCTTCAGGTTCCACCTGCACCAAGTTCCAATCAATCATATGAGTAGGGTCATGAACATACTTTTTCAACAAAGAAACATGAAATACATTATGAATTCTTAAATTAGTTGGAAGTGCAAGTTGGTATGCTATAGGTCCAATTCGAGCTAGTATCTTGAAGGGCCCACAAAACTTGGGTGCCATCTTGGCATAGTTTCCTAACTTCAACGAAAGTTTTTGGGCTTTGAACTTCAAGTAAACACGGTTTCCCACTTGAAATTCCAAGTGTCTTCTTTTCTGGTCTGCATAGCTCCTTTGTCTGTCTTGTGATTCTTTTAGGTTCTATTGTACCTTCCTTACCATGTTCTCGATTTCTTGGAGCATCTCTGGTCCAACCATGAGTTTGTCAGCTGGGTTGTCTGGGCTAATTGGAGTCGTACACTTCCTACCATATAGTACCTCGAAAGGGCTTAACTTAGCCGAAGTTTGGTACCCATTGTTATATGCAAATTCTACCAAGTGTAGATAGTCTTCCCACTTGTTTGGTTTTGTTATTACGTACATGGGGAGCATATCCTCTATGATTTGGTTTGTCCTTTTGGTCTGTCCATCCGTTTGTGGGTGATAACTCGTACTGAAATTCAAATTAGTATTTATCCCTGCAAACAATTCCTTCCAAAAAGCGGATGTGAATTTTACGTCTCTATCTGAACTCACCATTTTAGGAATTCCATGCAGTCTAAAAATTTCTTTCATAAATATTTCAGCAGTGTTTATAGCTTTAAAAGTAGACTTTACAGGAATAAAGTGTGCAGACTTACTGAGTTTATCGATTACAACCATGATTGAATCATTCTGTTTCTGAGTTTTAGGAAAACTTTTTATAAAGTCCAGCGATATGGTCTCCCATTTCCATTCTGGTACTGGGAAAGGCTGTAATAGGTCGGCTGGATGCTAGTGCTCGACATTAACCTGCTGACAATCTTGGCACCTAGCCAAGTATTCTGTGGTTTCTCCCTTCATACTAAGCCAGTAAAATAGTTTTCTAAGTGCGATTATCGTTTTCTGGTACCCTGGATGGCCAGAATACGGTTTCTTATGCACTTCATCCAAGACTATTAATTTTAACTCTGCTAAATCTGGTATGTAAAGTCTATTTTTAAATCGTACTAGTCCCTTCTTGTCGATACTTAGATCTGATTTATCTGAGTTTGCAGTGTCGTTTTGTAATTATACCATTATCTTAGTGTAATTTATGTCGTTTGTACCTACCATCCTTATTCTTTGTTCCATATCACTTTCTTCTCTGCTGATATTTATCTCAAACAACCCATGGACTCTTCTTCTTAAAGCGTCTTCTACCTTATTTTCCTTACCCTTGATATGTCTGACCTCGAAGTCGAATTCGCTCAAGAAATCTAGCCATCTTTCTTGCCTTGCGTTAAGATTGTTGGTCACTATAATTGCTTAATTAATTTCAAACAACCAAGTGAAACATAAATTATCAACCCAGGGAAGTCTTTTGTTTCAAAGATAGCCACGCACTATATATGCTCACTTCCAAAAGCACTTAGTGTTGTAGTAAGGAAAATTATTCTATCTATACTTTGCTGGAATGAACTGAAGTTCTGAATTAAATCACAGGAAAGCAATCTCCCTATTGCAATTCTTTATAGTTCAAATTAAGAATCCTGGATTACATTTAAAATAACATTGCAATGGGTAAGAACAACTGTCTTGCAATCAGAGAACAGGACCCTTACTCTCAAACAGAGACTCAGTACTAACACTCTTTCATGAGAACATTGATGCAGAAAACAATAAAATCTATCTATCAGAAAACAAAGCACTTAGTTCCTTTCTGTCTAAGCAGGAGCTTTGAGCCTTACTTCTGTTAGCACACTTGTGAGATTGAAGTCTACAGAGAACTGGGCAATCTGATTCCTTCCTTTCTGAGCAGGGATCTCTAACCCAGTTTCTGACTAACACAGGGAGAGTACACAGTGAATAGGATGTTTTGGTTCTTTCCTTTCTGAGCAGGAACCCTTAATCCAATCCCTGGCTGACACACTTGCAGAGGTAAGGAAACCTACAGAAGACAAGGCGTTGCAGTCCCTTCCTGTCTGAGCAGGGACACTTAACCAAATCTCTGGCTAGCACACTTGTAGGGGAAAAAGAGATCTACTGAAGTCGAGATGGTTAGATTCCTTCCTGTCTGAGCAGGAACCTTTATCGGGACCTCAGTTTAGCACAACTGCAGTAGGAATAAATTCTACAGAGGGTCTGATATTTTAATCCCTTTCTGTCTGTGCAGGAACCTTTAATCAAACCTCCGCTAACCTAGAATCACCACACAAGATTGCTGATAAAAGAATTACAATTGCCATTCAATAACTAAGACAGAGTCAGTA
>ML782318.1:292274-317998 GCA_009831015.1 Picea engelmannii | reverse complement strand
GGGGGTTGGAGCCTCCTTCCAGTTGCAGCTAGAAAACAAAGGAAGTTGGTGCTTCCAATGAATGTAATTCTTCAAGACATATAAGAAAAAGCATTCCGTGGTTTTCTCCCGATTTGGGTTTCCATGTAAAACACTGGTGTACCATGTATGTGTATGATTGTTCATTTGTTCATTGCTTATTTACTTTGCAGTTATTGGATAATAATGCTTCATTGATATAACACTTGGATTATATGGTTAAATTGCTCTATTACTGATTCACCCCCCCTCTCAGTAATCCAACAATTACCTCAAGTTAAGGTTGTTGACTAATCCAAAACTAGGCATGTCAGACTAAAGAAAAGTTTGATGAAAATGCTAGTCTCTTGTTGTTGAAGTTAAGGAAGGTTTGTAGGAATGTGATCATATACACCAAGTTTATTATAGAGCTACAAATCAGATTTGGATGATGAAATTGATGAGGTTTTTTGGTTGAGGTACATGTTGAGTACATGGTTGAGACAAGTAGTTGATAAGTTGGCACACACATGAGGTGTATAGTTGATGATGTTGGTACATATTCATGAGTCATAGTTGATGAGTAGTTGACACATGATTGGTACATACTTGGTACATGGTTGGATGAACTTGTTTATGGTACAGGTTGATTACAGGTTATTGGGTACAGGTTGGTGCATGGTTGATGCACTTGTTTATGGTACAGGTTGATTACAGGTTGAGGTACAGGTTGATGCATGGTTGATGCATGGTTCATATTTATTGGTATAGGTTTACAGCGGTATATCGCAAAGTGAAAGGTTGATAATGGCTCCATCATTCTGCTTCTACTTTAGGGTGGCAGGACGGGGCAAGGACAGGTGGTTGTAGCCGGAGAACATAGTCGGTTGTAGCCTCCTTTTGGGTGTGGCTAGAGAATTGGGGAGTTGGAGCTTCCCTCAGGTTGTAACCTAAGAAACTAGGGGGTTGGAGCCTCCTTCTAGTTGCAGCTGGAAAACAAAGGAAGTTGGTGCTTCCAATGAATGTAATTCTTCAAGACATATAAGAAAAACCATTCTGTGGTTTTCTCCCGATTTGGGTTTCCATGTAAAACACTCATGTATTATGTATGTGTATGTTTATTCATTTGTTCATTGCTTATTTACTCTGTAGTTATTGGATGATAATGCTTCATTGATATAACACTTGGATTATGTGGTTAAAAAGGATTAAATTTCTTTATTACTGATTCACCCCCCCTCCCCCTCAGTAATCCAACAATTGGTATCAGAGCAGGTTCCTTCAGAAATAAATTCAACCACTCAAAAGTAGATCATGGAGAGTGCCAACTCATATAAAAATGGAATACCACAATTTGATTGACGTAAGTATGCTTTTTGGAGCATAAGGATGATGCCATATATACAGGCACAAGGATTTCAAGTTTGGCAATCAATTGTAGATGGATACACAACACCAACAGTTCCACCGACAAATGACAAAGCAACAAAACTCAGTGAGAATAATTCCAAAGACACAAATGCACTTTTGAATGGTCTCAATGATATGGTATTCACCAAAGTTGCACACTGTAAATCCTCTAAAGAGATTTGGGACAAGCTTCAAAATATTTATGGAGGAGATACAAAAGTCAAACCAGTAAAGCTTTAGACTTACATAGGTTAGTTCGAACAATTAAAAATGAAGGAAGATGAAGATATTGTATCTTACCTCTTACGAGTCGATGAAATAGTGAATCCAATCATAGGATTGGGAGAAGAAATTGAAGAATCTGTAATTGTTCAAAATATACTAAGATCTCTTTCGATGATATTCGACCCTAAGATATCAACACTATAAGAAAGATCAGATCTGGACTCAATAAGCATGGACGAATTGCATGGAATCTTCACAGCATATGAAATGAGAACTGAGCAGGAAAATCCAGATGTAAAAGAAGAAGAAGGATTGATAAGAGCACTTCCTTTCAGAAGATGTTCAACTCCCAGGTATCAAAAAATATATTTTGGCTTATGTTATGCATGTAATAATTTTGGACATAAAGATGTGAATTTCAGAGCTAACAACAGGAACAATAACAACTTTGAGAGTTATACACAAAGGGATTATTCAAGGAGACCTAGTGACACACAAAGAAGAAGTTACAATATGTTTGAATCTTTGAGCACTTAAGTGGAATGTTACAAATGTAAACATTTTGGACACATGGCCAAGGATTGTAGAATGACAGTCCCTCCTAAAGAACCTCAACAAAATAACAACAGTCACAGAAAAGAACCTCAGAAAACAACATGGATAAGAAAGGAAGATCAGTATAACAATGAAGAATGCAAAGTCGCTCTACAAGATACAAAGAAGAAACATGGTTGGTATGTTGACAGTGGATGTTCAAAACAAATTACAGGTGATAAAGACAAATTTATTACATTATAAAAATAAAAAAATGGATGAGTCTCCTTCGGAAATGATAATTCATCAAAAATCAATGGAGAAGGCATAGTCCGAATTGGGAACAAGAATGAAATGACACAATATGTTCTATTGGTAGAATATATGAAAGATAATCTTCTAAGTGTGAGTCAAATGTTTGAACAAAGTCATAAAATTACTTTCGATTCAGAAAAGTGTGAGATAACAAAAGAAGGTTTAGGGAAATTTCTCGGTTCAGCTACAAGAACTTTAAACAACATATATGTGTTAAGTGAAATTGGAAATGAAAAGTGTTGTCTAGGAAAGGAAGATGAAAGTTGGCTATGGCATATAAGAATGGGTCACATGCATTTTGATAACCTTGTCAAAGTCAACAAAAGAGAAGTAGTCAGAGAAATGCCCCAGATCATGAAACCAACCAACACTTTATGCAAGCATTGTCAACAAGGAAAGCAAACAAAGAACATGTTCAAATCAAAGGAATATTCAACAACAAGACCACTGAAAATTATGCACATTGATCTAGTTGGAACAACTACAACAAAGGGCTTAAAATGTGAAAAATAAGTTTTGTTATTAGTTGATGATTATACAAGAATGGTTGTAGTTTTCTTTCTCAAGAACAAGTCAGAAGATTTTGAAAACTTCAAGATCTACAAGGAAATGGTTGAAAATGAGATGGTTTCAAGAATAAAAGTTTTGAGATTTGATAATGGAGGAGAGTTCACTTCAAAGTAATTTATGGACTACTGTAGTAGTCATGGAATAAAAAGGAAATCCTTCGTTTCTAGTACCCCTCAACAGAATGGAGTTGTTGAAAAAAAGAACAGGACAGTACAAGAAATGGCTCGAACAATGCTAATGGATTACAAATTGACAGATATATTTTGGACACAGGTAGTGCATACAACAATTCACATTCAAAATAGAGTAATGCTTAGAAACAACACTGATAAAAATCCCTACAAGATATGGAAAGGAAGACCAACAAATGTGAAACACTTCAGAGTTTTTGGAAGCAAATGCTACATCAAAAGAGAAGATGATAGAATGAGAAAGTTTGACTCTCGTGTGGACAAATTAAGACTTGTTGGCTACACAAGTACAAGGAAAACATACAAGTGCTACAATCTAATATTGAGCAAAGTTGTGGAAAGCATCAACGTAACAATTGATGAAACAGGTAGACCATAATCAAAGGAAGAAGAAAAAAAATCAATGGAACAACTTTTCGAAGAAGAAGATGAAAAAGAAGTAGAAGAGGAAGATGAAGATGAAGAGAATCTGACAGAAGTAGAAGAGCAAGTTCAGAACGTATCTCCAAAGACACCTAGAAAACGAGTAAAGAAAAATCATCATTCATATTAGATTATTGGAAACAAAGATGCAGAAGTTGAGACTAGAAGAAAAATCCATTCACCAGAACAAACACACCTAACACTCTTATCTACAATTGAACCAAATTGTTTTGAAGAATCCAACAATGATGAATTTTGGAATAAGGCCGTCGATGAAGAATTGGATCAAATAGAGAAAAATGACACTTGAGAATTGGTTCCAAGACCAAAGAATAAGAATGTGATCGCCACAAAATGGGTTTTCAGGAATAAATTGAATGAAGATGGACATGTTACAAGGAACAAAGCTAGATTGTTATGTAAAGGATATGCACATATTGAAGGAATCGACTTTGAAGAGACATTTTCCCCAGTTGCCATAATGGAAGAAATCCGTTTACTTTTATCTTATGCATGCTCCAAAAATGTTAAAATATATCAGATGGATGTAAAATCATCTTTTCTGAATGGGAACTTGAAGAAGAAGTCTACATTGAACAACCAGAAGGATTTCAGTTGTCAGAGAACACAGACTATGTATGTAAATTAAAGAAGGCCTTGTATGGTCTAAAACAAGCTCCTAGAGCATGGTACTCCAGACTAGATAAGTATCTACAACAGGAAGGGTTCTGAAAAGGAAGTGCAGACAACAACCTCTACATCAAGGTAAGTCAAGGTAAGTCAAGGTAATATTTTATTAATTGAAGTTTATGTTGATGATCTTATTTTTGGTAGTGATGATGACAGGTTAAGCCAGAAATTTGCAAAAGACATGCATAATGAATTTGAAATATCGTTACTTGGAGATCTATCCTTCTTTCTAGGACTTTAGATACATCAAAGAAACCACGGAATTTTTCTTTCTCGAACCAAGTATATTAGAGAAATGCTAAAGAGGTTAAGAATGGAAGATTGCAAACTAGTTATCAGTCCCATGCAAACCAATTGTAAGTTGAGAAAAGATGATGATTCAAAGTCTACAGATCATAGGCAATACATGTCAATTATTGGAGGCCTACTATATGTGACAGGATCCAGACCATATGTAGTGCAAGCAGTTGGATAGGTGGCATGATTTCAAGAAACAACAAAGGAATCACGTGTATTAATAGTAAAGAGGATTTTCAGATATCTCAAAGGAACATAAGAGTTTGTATTATTGTATCCAAAAGGAAACGATATATCACTTATTCCCTATACAGATGCAGATTGGGCAAGTTGTATTGATGACCGACGAAGCGCTAGTGGAACAAAGTTCTACTTAGGTGAGTGTTTGGTATCATGGCTAATCAAGAAACAATCAACAATATTTGTATCTACACCCGAGGAAGAGTATATTCTAGCAACAACATGTTGTACAGAGGTTCTTTGGATGAAACAAACTTTGACATACATACAGGTCGAGTATGATGAGCCCATTCCAATGTATTGTGATAATACAAGTGCCATCAGTATCTCAAAAAACTCAGGTATGCACTCCAAGACGAAGCACATTCCAATCAAGTACCAATTTCTATGGGAACAGGTTGCAGAAAATAACATCAGAGTTGAGTATGTGGGCACAAAAGAACAAGTGGCAGACATCTTTACAAAACCACTTCCATGGGAATCCTTTGAATATCTTTGCCAAATATTTGGAGTTATTTCTACTCCAAAATGAATTCTTTTTGAATGCTTATCTTATATGTCTTATATGTACACGAGGAAGAACCATAAGAAGAAAGTTCAGTCAGTGGGAGTAGCCCTGGATGGAAAGATACCTTTGCCATTGATGACAAAGGGGGAGAGATTTATCAAATGCAGAGGACAGAGGCATGGTTCCAGGGGGAGCAGATTTATCAGATGCAGAGGATAGAGACAAATTCATTAGATATAGAGGACAGAGGCATGGTTCTAGGGTGAGCATGAGTGATATGATTTCAGTATTGCATCAGATTGTTTCCATCAATGTGAAAGGGGGAGATTGTTGATTAAAGTTGGTTGTCATTGATGTCAACCCTTGAAGAAAGCCCTGCAACACAAAGGTTTGGGTAATAGATCCAATATTGTTTGATGTAAATATGACTCATTATTGTCTTGTCATGGTTGATAAGAAGTACATATGGATTAACTCCAAAGTGGTCCCCTTATGGTGAAAGCCCTAACAGGAAGACACTTTGCACAATAAGAGAATCCATGCTTAATTGTGGAATAATGAGATGAAGGACAATGACATTTTTAGGTAAACTATACTAAATGGATAGAAATTTTCATTCCATTTCTGGTGGTATGTGGAACGTCACATAAATCCTCATGGTCAGAGAGTTATGGCCATGAGAAGTTGTAGACCCCAGGTTTGGGTAATGGACCCAAGTTGGTTTGATGGATAACGGTATGAGTTATGATATATTTTCAGATAATACTATTCTATATGGATAGTACATGTCCTTCCATTTTCGGTGGTATGTGGAACATCACATAACTCCTCACGGTTTGATATTTATTGCCTTACAAAATTGGAGGACCCTCATATGTCATCTAGAAGCCCCAAAAGGTCAAAGTAGTCAAAGTGGTTTAAGAGATTTTAAAAGGTAAATAATAAAGTGAAGTAATGAGTGTATTATAATTCAAAGTTAATACAAAATAAATTATTTCAATAATAAATTTAATGGAGAAATTAGAAGTGGGTTAACCCTAAAATGAGGAATGCGGGGCCAGTGACCTAGAAGATGTTTTTAAGGAAGCTACTTGGAGAGTATAAGTAAGAGGCAAGACTCTCTCATTTTAATCACACTTGAGAAAATTGAATATCTATAGGTGTCTGAGGTAACCAAAGATATATAAGCCAAAATTCTAAGGGAAGGTGAAGAAAAGGGCCGAAATGCAAGGAAGGATAAATTGTTTTGATGGTGCTTTCTAAGGTGTGTTATTTACACGTCATCTCACCATTTTCGCTATAAATTTTTTTCTATAATGATTCAAACCGTGAAATTGCTATTCCATTGAGAAAAAATATCCAAGTATTTGTTATAAAACATTCATCTTGTGTTTCATTGCATTTTTGGAGTTACACGCCGTGGAAAATAGGGTTTGTGGCTAGTCCCAAAACTAGTCAAAAACAAGTGTTTCGGGTAACAACGTCATAACTTCTTCATAACATATACAAATTAAGTGAAATCAAATGCGTTGTTTAGGGTACAATATTTAGTATGATTTGTAACATTTTTTATCAATTCAACAAATATTTTGTGCGGGGCATGCTCTACAAGGCCGCTCTTTAAAATAAGTCAAAATTCAGCAAGGTATGCCATTTTTTCTATAACTCCTTTTTTGACAGGTTCCAAGTAGTGACACCTGGAGGAATTGCATAAAATACAATGAAGAACATTTTGTATGAGTTTCATATCTTTATACATTACAGGAACAAAGTTATGATTACTTCAAGTTAGCGTTGTTGACTAATCCAAAACTAGGCATGTGAGACTAAAGAAACATTTGATGAAAATGCTAGTCTCTTGTTTTTAAAGTTAAGGAAGGTTTGCAAGAATGTGATCATATACACCAGGTCTATTATAGAGCTAAAAATCAGATTTGGATGATGAAATTGATGAGGGCTTTTGGTTGTGGTACATGTTGAGTACATGGTTGAGACAAGTAGTTGATAAGTTGACACACATACATGAGGTGTATAGTTGATGATGTTGGTACATATTGATGAGTCATAGTTGATGAGTAGTTGACACATGATTGGTACATACTTGGTACATGGTTGGATGCACTTGTTTATGGTATAGGTTGATTACAGGCTATTGGGTACAAGTCGGTGCATGGTTGATGCACTTGTTTATGGTACATGTTGATTACAGATTGAGGTACAGGGTGATGCATGGTTGATGCATGGTTCAGATTTATTGGTACATGTTTACAATGATATATCTCACAGTGACAGGTTGACATTGGTTCCATCATTCTACTTCTACTTTAGGGTGGCAAGACAGGGCAAGGACAGGTGGTTGTAGCCACCTTCCAGTTGTAGTCGGAGAACATAGGGGGTTGTAGCCTCCTTTTGGTTGTAGCTAGAGAATTGGGGAGTTGGAGCTTCTCTCAGGTTATAGCCTGAGAAACTAGGGGGTTGGAGCCTCCTTCTAGTTGCAGCTAGAAAACAAAGAAAGCTGGTGCTTCCAATAAATGTACTTCTTCAAGACATATAAGAAAAAGTATTATGTGGTTTTCTCCCGATTTGGGTTTCAAAGTAAAACACTGGTGTAATGTGTATGTGTATATTTTTTCATTTTTTCATTGCTTATTTACTCTACATTTATTGGATGATAATGATTCATTGATATAACACATGGATTATATGGTAAAAAATGATTAAATTGCTCTATTACTGATTCACCCGCCCCTCTCAGTAATCAAATAGAAGGAAATTCGTCTGTTACACCCGAAGCAAGAATCTTTATGTTTGTAATTTACAAGGTGAGATTTTGGTGACATTTGAAGACCACCTACTCTGTCAGCCAAATTTATTCAAGAATTCTTACATTACAAATGCCCAAAATGTTCTCATTTCTGTTTGCTCAAGTGGATCCCAACATTTGTGTACCATCAATGAGAGCAACATTTTTACTGGCAAATGCTTGGCAAATATTACAACACAGGATATTTCAAATTCTGAAGAAAAAGAAATCAGAGAGTCCACCCTCAATTTTGCAATCGAAAGATTTATATTTGATGAAAAGAGAGACAAATTTGTCACCATAAATAATATGACAGTTTGCAGATGGTCTCATGAATTGTGCAAAGATACCTATAGGAAACACACTC
Source organism: Picea engelmannii (assembly GCA_009831015.1). Lineage (NCBI taxonomy): Eukaryota > Viridiplantae > Streptophyta > Pinopsida > Pinales > Pinaceae > Picea > Picea engelmannii. The sequence continues at coordinate 309,428 of ML782318.1, read as the reverse complement.
CTGACAATACGAGTAGTGAGGAAGATGGATGATAACCCGTGTCATAACCTTTTACATACAATTTTCATTATGCTTATTTAATCCTCATTTAAATAAGAAACTATGCATTCCAATTGGCCTGAAACAATAAATGGATTTTTTTTTCGAAGTTTCAGTTTTCATTACAGGGACATTTGGGGAAGCTTTTAAAGTGAATGCGTGGGTGTAGTTTGTATATTATAGGTTATATGTTTTATTTAATCCTTGTCCAAAGAACTAAGTTTTCATTTCAATTAGCCCTGTAACGAGAATTCAGTGAGTTTGTTCATATAAAATCCCTGTAACAGATGTCATATAACAGATGTCATATAAGAGAAATATCACATACTTTTCTTTCATTTCTTCTCCATGTGTGATTGAAGAATCACTTCATTTCCACCATAAACCATAATGTAACCATAATGTTGAGACGATACCAACTGTTTAGACTATTCAATCAATATGAATGTCACATAAAAAAAATCTACATAAATCACAGTGAGTTGCTGAGATGGTGTACTTTCAAAGAATGATGTCTTCATTTAACATTCGAGACTTTATTAGAGAATGTATGCAATTGTTCTTCTTTCTCTACAACTAGTTGTAAAGAGTGATGCAATTAGTTGTAAAGAACGATGAGCATTTTTTATTTTATTGGATCAATTTTTATCATGAAGTTTTGATTATAAAACGTTTTGAAATTTGAATTAAAGTATTTTAATGCAAAAAGTAGTATGTGTATAAAAATTAGTATAATTGGATAGAGTTAGTGGAAAGATCAAAACTCTTTAGGAGGAGGGTCTTTGTTCTCGTGAGTAGGTCTCCATCCTTCAATTGCAAGCTCAATATCAATCACTATGAACTCCCATTTCTATTATTTTACTTGGGTTCTATATGAAACTTTGGTTTACATATGGCCAAAGGACCAATAGGAAATTTACCAAAATGTGAGACCTCTCAGTTTCTTGTTACATGCTAATTTCCTTGTCTCTCTCAATGCTCGTTACAACTCAACCAACTCTCCAATAATACTGATGTTCATTGGAGTTTTAAGACTAGGAATTGTAAGAATTTTAGAAGTTATAGTTATCTTCTTTAACATTCATTAACAATTGCCTGTAATAGGATCACTAAAAGATAAACAATCACATAACACGAGATATATCCCTGGAAATCCTTATCGGGGAGAAAACCTAGTACCGATTATTCAGTATACATTCCTTCAACCATTATATCTCTTCACAAATAGACTAATACCAAGATACCAAAGACCAAGAAACCAAGACCTCGTGTGCTAGACTTCCTCTGCTAAATACACAAGAGAAGGTGAATTGTGTGTGTGTACAAATGAGAGGAACTCGACCTCTATTTATCCACATAACTTACTCCCAAAAAGACACAACCCTAAGAGGGGTCGTTTTGAATTTTACAATAAGATTACTATAACCTTCTCGAGGTTTGACCAATACAAATACAAAAGAATATCTTCAGTAGTTACATCAAAATATCAACAATGCCTCTTAACTAGGAAGGTATTCCTTGTTTCCACATGATCTTATGACCATTCAATCATGAACATATGAATCTATACATCATCGTATAGCCATAGTATAGCATGACTTCATAGCGAATGCATCCAAGGCTTGTGGGTAGCTCTCAAATAGCTTCAACATGTCAGCATGACATCCACTACTTCGCAATGCATTTGTACCTCATCATGTGCACCCCTGTGACCTCACAACAAATGCATCCAAGGCATGTGATCGAACTTCATCCTCGACGGTGGCTTGGTCAACACCTCCACAACCTACTACTTGGTAGTCACGTACTCGATCCTCACTTAACCCCTCTGCACCATATCCCCGATATAGTGATATTTGATCTCGATATGCTTCGACATGTCTTGGAACACTCGATTCTCTCACAACTTCATGCAACTTTGGGTATCGCACCAAATGTAGCTCAAATCTAGTTTGAGACCAAATAACCTAGATAGAATCTTTCAAATCCACATTGCTTCTCTACATGTTTCACATGTTGCCACATATTCAACCCCATCCGTACTGAGTGCTACACATGGTTGCTTCTTTCTGCTCCAAAAAACCATATTGGAGCCTAGACTGAAGCAATATGTTGAAGTACTCTTCTGACCACGAATATTGCTAGCCCAATCTAAATCTGAATATCCATGTAATGTGAACTCATCATCTATCACATACCTGAGACCATAATCCAATGTAACCTTAAGGTACCTCATCACATCTTTTGTTGTGACCAAATGAACTTTCTTAGGCTTCTCCATATACTGACACTACTACATATTGAAAAATTTGCGACGACTACTTGCGACAAAAGTAATCTTTCGTCGCAAAATTCAAGAGAAAAAGTTCAATTTTTCAATTCTGTTCTAAATCCAGCCCATATTCATCGCTCTCTCGACGGAATCAAACTTTCATCTGTTTTGCGACAATCATCAAGATAGTGGACCATTGTCTCTATTTTGATGAACATGTGTATTCATCACAAGAGAGATGCTAACTATTGACCGTTACGCTCTTTGATACTATCCATATTTACTGTTATACATTTTGACAAAGTCTAAATTGATATAGTCAATGTTCGTCGCAAGAGCGACGATATGACCTTTATAACCATTATACTCTTTGAAAAAGTGACCTAAATATAACAAATAAATACTTATATTTAGGTCATTGTTCGTCGCAACTGCGACGATAGTGACCTAAATTGATGTATAAATATTTGACAATTTAAAGATGTTGCGACAATCTTTCTATAACAACGACGGTTCTAAAAGGATATTTTTGTGCGAAATTTGTGTGGAAGAATGTCGCAGAATATAATTAGAGGTGGGGAAAAAAGTAAAGCGGGTGAAAAGGGTGATGGTATATGTTATTTCCCTTGAAAAAAATGTTGCCTCATACGTCCCGTAAAAATTTTAATAACAACATTTACAAAACATTGTAGGAAATATGGGCACATTGATGGTGGATCGAATGAATATTGTCCCATGTTAATTAGTTATATATTCATTATCTATTTTTATATTGTCAATTTTATATAAAATTATATATATGTTTATATATTGTTTGAATGTTTGTTATAGTATACACTAATTTTTCATGATTGTTTGTAATTATAAAGTTAGAGTTTCCCTCTAACTTTCTGCATAATGTTGCAACAAGTAGTAGTAGAAACAATGTTGTACAAGCCGAGGAACATCATGACCAAGAAAATGAGGATCTCGTGGAAGAAGATGATGGGACAAATCAAGTTAATGATCCCATGGAAGAAGATGATGGGACAAATCAAATGATCCAAGTTTTGTTTTTGCAGCCAGATGAGGATGGGGACAGTGCTGGTATTTATGATGAACCTCTACTAGAAAAGGAAAATAAATGACTTTATGAAGGATCAAGAACAAATATTCTATTCCCTACATTGCTGCTAGTGAACTTAAAGATTATGAATAATTTTTCGAACACTTGTATGACACAGATCCTAAGGTATGTAATATGTTTCATCTCATATTATACATAAATGCTGATTTTTTTCTATTTGTTTTTAGTGTTAATTAATGTGTAAAATAAGAATGCATTTTTTACGATTAATATTATTTACATTAACTAGTTATTTGTTATGTTGTAGATTGTTAGGTGAATTTTGGCTACCATCGTCAAATATTTTACCTTGCACATATCTAAGCTTGCATGCCATTATGAAAGACATTGGAATGGATTATCAAACTATATATGCATGTCCTAATGATCATATTATATATTACGGACAACATCTTCGAAAACAGAATGTCTGCAATGTATTATTAGTACATATCGAACCAATCAAGTAACAAAAAGGGTGTCTTGAAAGGTTCTTAGTCATATTCCCATAATTCCATGTCTGCAGCGATTGTTCAGGTGTGAAAGCATAGAACAATTTAAGGATTACCATACATATAAAAAAAGTGGATATGGTGTTCTTCAAATGCCTTTTGATGGTTCTGCATTTTGGGGAATTGAGGAAAATGGGCATATTTCAAAGATGAACCTCATAATGTTAGGCTTTCATTGGCAGCTGATGGTGTTAATCCATTCAGAGAGATTAGGTCTATTTACTCAGTGTGGCCTATTTTTTTTATCAACAATAACATTCCTCCTTGGATGTCAATAAAGAGGGAGCACATAATGTTGAAAATGATTGTTCCAGGTATTTGTTTACATTAATTTTTTGAATGTAACATTTTCATTTGTTTCAATTTTTGCATAATATATTTTGTTTATTTATTTACTTATATATATTACATGATATCATCCATATAGTAATTATGTGTAATTTCAAACAATAATGTAAGTACCAGGTTAAAGATATGAATGTATATACCGAGCCTCTTATCTACGAGCTACTAAATTTATGGGTTGGCATCACAATGTATGACATATGTAAACCAATAGGGGAGAAGAAATTTAAATTTCATGGAATACTTTTATGGAGAATTCATGATGCCCCTGAACTAACACATTTTTGTGGTATGTAGCATTCTAATATTGCTCTTTAATACTATATATTTTTTTAATTTTATCATGGTGCATGTTTAATTTTTAAATAATCTCATCATATAATTGACATTAATTGATTTGTTGCAGGTCTTCAAACAAGGGGTAACTTTGCATGTCCATTTTGTGGCCCTAAGATGAAGTATCGTCATTCAAAAAGTTGGAAAGGTGGTGTTTGATGATTATAGGAACCTCCTCCCTAAGAACCATAGGTATCGTACTACTGGAAAACATATTTTCAATGGGAAAGAAGAGACTGGTTTAAAACCATGAAGAATGACACCTCACCTATATGAAGTTTGGAATATAATAGGAATCATCAAGGTACTCAATTTCTTTATGTATCATAGATCATGTAATGTTTTGAATGTTTATTTTAATCATTGAATTTATTTTATCGTATTTGATAATTATTTTTGTGATTTCTTTTATGCTTCATGAAGGTCGCCATCACCATGAAGGTATTAATAATGGGATTCCACGAGGAATGAAATTTATCCCCACTCAATTTATGAGGTTTCCCTACTACGAGGAGATAAAAATAGCTCATTTGTTTGATACAATGCATATTGGGAAGAATGTGTCATAAACGTTATGGCAAATTATAGATGGTAGGAGGGACAAAGAAAAAAAATTCAAAAATTGTACTGACATTGAGGAATCCAATCATGCAATGTGAAGTGTGATCCTATATTCAAATAGATCATATGGAGTACTAGACCGAAATAACCTTCCATGGTTATTAACAAAGAAACAAAGAAATGTTGTAAAAGAGGTCATTCAAAGAATTAAATTTCCCATGGGTTTTTCTTCAAACATAAATAATATCTTAATGAAGAAAGGTGAATTTGGTGGGGTAAAAACACATGATTGACATACCTTCATTAAGGTAATAATTTTGGTATACATATTTATATATATTGGCCTTACACATATTTTTTCTATTTTTATTTTTTTTGTCTACTTTGGTCAAAACAAATAACGATTCATTTTTTTGTTACAGTATGTTCTACTGCTATCTCTCCCAAACGACTTTGAAAATGACGTCAAACAAGTTATATATGATCTTGGAAAATACATGAGGTAAGTAGTTGTGATTTATATGCAAAATGTTCTTTCAAATTATTGTTGTACTTAATAACACGTGTTTTACTTGTAATGTAACATATTATATTATCTTATGTTGAAACATGTTGTTTTCTTCTGTCATGATCTCATATAGATGGTTGTCATTCAAAGAAATCCATGAAGATGATATAATATATTGGAAGAGAGAAATTCCTCGTCTAATGTGTGAAATGAAAAAGTATATACCTCCAACATTTTTCAATGCTCAAGAACACTACCTCATACACCAGGTTGAGGAGATTGAAATTTATGGACCTGTGCATAGAAGGTCAATGTGGATGGTGGAGAGGCACTTGAAATCATTGAAGGCATTGGTTAGACAAAGAGCACGTCCTGAGGGTTCTATGGTGGAGGAATATATGGTATATCAATCCATGTTGTATATTATTCAGTATCTCCCTAAATTAGCAACATCAACTATGCATGCAATGGATCACATTTGGGATGTGAACTCCATCAAAAAAATTGGAGATCAGGAGCATCTGTTGGAGAAAGGTAGAATGAAAAAAATGAGAGGTAATATATTAATAATTGTGGACATTTATATTAATAATACATATAAAGTTTTGGTTTTGTGTATATGATCATACTCATTAATATATTAATTTAATTTATTTCATAAATTATTAATATTTATAAGCATATTGGACATTATAACTAATATTTAATATTGGGGAATTATGATTTTTTTATTCAGTTTCTCAAGAGTGGGATGCACTACATTTATACGTTGCAAATAATCTTGACTCGATGAATGTATGGATTGAAATATGTAAACAACATAATGCAGGTAGGTTATCACAGCAATGATTGCCTGAATTGATTGGAGAAGCTTGTTGTAATGGAGATGCCAATGTTACGCAAAGGGAAATTGATTTAGCATATGGTTTGAAATATGGACAGGTAAGAAAATTCACCCATTTTATTCATTTATTTTATATTATATTAATGTGACTACATGTGTACTATATTTTTTAGATACTTTCGAAGTTATATAAATATATATGTTAATTTACTAATTGACAATGCATTTTTTTACTTATCTAGCATATTGGAGTTGAAACACTATAAGGCTATGTGGTGCAATGATCATAAATTTCGCATCAAACAATTGGATGAAACCAGGAAAACTTATGATAGTGGGATAACTGTAGTATTGTAGGTCACTAATGTTTCCTCTAGGAGTGACATATATCCCCAAGAATATGAAAATAGATACTATGGGTATTTAAATGATATACTTGACTGTGACTTTCATTCCTTCAAATTATTTATGTTCAGTGTCAAATGGTATAGGTTACAAATGCATGAACGCGGTGAGGAAAGAATTGTTATTCAACATGCCAATGAATTTCCAATGATTAAAAGAATGGTGTTTGAAAGAGGACATGATTGCTATGTTTTTACAAGCCAATGTGAACAAGTGTTTTACTCAAATGTTTGAGGTGAGAGGGATTGGTCATTTGTTGCTAGATATGATACAAGAGAAATTCCAATTAAGTATACTCATTTACAGGAAGAAGATGATATTGAGGATCAAGAAGATGATTTGAGAGATAAGACAGAGCCAGAAGATCATGCAGGGTCGACAAATGAATAATACAAAGAAGATCATGATCAAGGCATAGGAGAGAATATTGTAATTCTTGATGATGATGTCGATGAAAATATGCTCGAAAATGACATTGATGATGATGATGATATAATCAATCATTTCAACATTGTTTCTGAACTAGATGATGATACAAATGTCAAGTTTGATGAATAAGATCACGATACAAAATAAGGATTATTACAAAGATGTTGAGGTTGGATTAGGTACGTGACTATATAATATTTTAATTTGTATGAATTATTCTCTTAAAATAATTTACTTATAAAGTCATGGGTTAATTACATGTTTTTAAGTTTTATGCGATGTTTTTATATCCTATGTTACATGTTGTTTAATTATTATGTGAAACCTGAAAATAATTTCCAATATACTAAAGTACGTGGTAGACTAAAAATATCATTTAGAAACACATAATTTCATGTACCTTCTTTAATTTTTGTTTTTGTAGTTTCTATGCATGAATCTTAATAGGACGTTGTTTTCGATTATTTTATATTTTATAGATTGGGTTTTGGGGATCAATTAAGAGTGATGTGAGGGGGAGGGGAGGGACCATATGAGCTTCCACCTTCACTTGGTTGGCCTTGTTTAGTAGAGGATAAATTATTCTTGAAACCAAGAGAAGCTCTTTCATTTTTATACCATCATGATCATATAATATTTCATCAATATTGTTGTCATAGTATTGCATCAACGAAGTTTCTATGAACGCGTTTGTCATTTATATAGAATTTTTTTTGAAACCCTAATTTTATTTCAAAGTACACAAATTGGTTGATGCAAGTTTTAAGTTTGCATGAGTCTTTCATGAGTATTTGTGTCATAGTTGTGATGAAAAATCCTTCTTTTTCACTGATTGCTTAATCAATGCCATACAAATACTCCCTTGCGGTACTAGATGCAGGGATGTGTGTAATTTCAAATGAATTTTACAAGGAATAAGGAACAAAAATTGTACGAGGAATAGACACCGACAACAATGACCTGTGAATGGGGCCAACGTTGAACTTTTTTCAAATTGTTTCTGTATGCACTAAAATTTGACATGGATAGACTATTTGCATGCTTTAACAATATGGGAGGGTTTTTGCACTCAAACTTTACTCACACACCCACTTTCTTCCATCATCAATTCATCATGTAAAACATAAACCCTAATTTTCTTTCAAAGTACACAATTTGGTTGACACAAGTTTTAAGTTTTCGTCATTATTTATTCATTTTTCTTTCAGGTTCTACATTAATGTATATACAATGTATCTGTGTCATAGTTGTGATGAAAAATCTCTCTTTTTTATTGATTTCTTAATCAACACCATAAAAATACTAGAGGCGGACAATGGTGACATGTGAATGGGACCAATGTTGAAATTTTTTCAAACTATTTATGTATGCATTGAAATTCGACATGGATAGACTATTCACATTCCTTAACAATATGGGAGGGTTTATGGACTCAAATTTCACTCACACACCCACTTTATTCCATCATCGTATCATCATGTAAACTATAAACCCTATTTTTCATATGATCTAGTAGATATGTTAATGATCCCAAATTTCATATTTGTATTTGACTCAAGGTCCGACTAGCTTGCAACGTATCAAATTTTAATTTCAAGGTGATAAAACAAATATAAAATGAATCCAATCATCATTTGATATCTTTTCAAGAGAGACGAATGTAAATAATATTGCGACGAATTAGCTATACTATCAAGGAAAAACGTTCGTCGATAGTATAGTTAATTCGTCACAAGAATGTGTCTTTGAATGGTGTTACATGGTTTGCAAGGACTTTAGGGATTATAATATGGTGAATTGTAGTGTATTCTATAAGAACAATCTCTATTCCAAACCTAAAAAGGGATAGTACCATATCTTGTTCATTAGACAAATATTCTTTGTATGTTTCCTTTGTGGTGGCTCAAGCCCTCAGTACACATGATGCATGACAATGAAATGTAATAATTTGACTATTGAATGATAGTTTTATGTAACCCATGGTTAAGGAAATAAAATAAGGTTCTTAGGTCCTATTTGAATCTTATTAGAATTGAGATTCATTACATAGTCCTTGAAAAAAGACAAAAGACTTATGTAGCGAATATTTGGTCTTTGTGTGGGACATTTTATGCCATTAGTATGTTTTGTATAAAAATAATGGATCTTTAGGACTACACCATGGTCAAGGAATGAGGAACAAGGAACTAAGAATGAAAATTGAACTAGGACTAGACATCAACAAAAGTGACCTGTGAATGGGGCCAACTTTGAAATTTTTTCAAATAGTTTCTGTATGCACCGAAATTTGTCATGGATAGACTATTCACATGACTTAACTATATGGGAGGGTTTATGGACTCAAATTTGACACACACACCCACTTTATTCCATCATCAATTCATCATGTAAACCATAAACCCCAATTTTCTTTTAAAGTACAAAATTCGGTTGACACAAGTTTTAAGTTTGCATCACTCTTTCTTCATTTTTCTTTCAAGTTCTACATTAATGTATATACAATGTATCTATGTCATAGTTATGATGAAAAATCCCTCATTTTCGTTGATTTATTAATCAACACCATAAAAATACTCCCTTGCAGTACTAGATGCGGGGACATGTGTAATGTTGAACAAATTTTACAAGGAACAAGGAACATAAATTGTACGAGGACTAGACACCAACAACAGTGGCCTGTGAATGGGGCCAACATTGAAAATTTTTCAAACTATTTCTGTATGCACTGAAATTTGACATGGATAGACTATTTGCATGCATTAACAATATGGGAGGGTTTTGGGACTCAAATTTGACTCACACTCCCACTTTCTTCCATCATCAATTCATCATGTAAATCATAAACCGTAATTTTCTTTCAAAGTACACAATTTGGTTGACGCAAGTTTTAAGTTTTCGTCAGTATTTCTTCATTTCTCTTTCAGGTTCTACATTAATGTATATACAATGTATCTGTGTCATAGTTCTGATGAAAAATCCCTCTTTTTCATTGATTTATTAATGAACACCATAAAAATACTAGAGGCAACCAACAATGACATGTGAATGGGGCCAACGTTGAAATTGTTTCAAATTGTTTCTCTATGCATTGAAATTTGACATGGATACACTATTCACATGCCTTATCGATATGGAAGGTTTTCTGGACTCAAATGTCACTCACACACCCACTTTCTTCCATCATCATATCATCATGTAAACCATAAACCCTATTTTTCATATGTTCTAGTAGATATGTTAATGATTCCAAATTTCATATTTGTATTTGACTCAAGGTCCAACTAGCTTCCAAAGTATCAAATTTTAATTTCAAGTGTATAAACCAAATATCAAATAAATCCAGGCATCATTTGATATCTTCGCAAGAGAGACAAATGTAAATACTCTTTGGACGAATTAGCTATACTATCAACCAAACAATTTCGTTGATAATATAACTAATTTGTCGCAAGAATGTGTCTAATTTTAATGGTGTTACATGGTTTGGAAGGAGTGTAGGGCTTAGATGGTGCAATGTAGTGTAGTCTATAAGAAAACTCTCTATGCCAAACCTCAAAATGGATAGTACCATATCTTGTTCATAAGACAAATATTCTTTATATGTTTCCTTTGTGGTGGCTCAAGCCCTCAGTACACATGATGCATGACAATGAAATGTAACAAGTTGACTATTGAATGATAGTGTTATGTCACCCATCGTTAAGGAAATAACATAAGGTTCTTATGTACTATTTGAATATTCTCATAATTGAGATTCATTACATATTCCTTGAAAAAAGACAAAAGACTTATGTAGAAGATATTTGGTCTTTGTGTCTGACATTTTTCTGCCATTAGTATGTTTTGCACAAAAATAATGGATCTTGGGGAGTACACCATGGTCAAGGAATGAGGAACAAGGAACAAGGAAAAAGGAACAAGGAACAAGGAACGAGGAGCAAGGAACAAGGAACAAGGAACAGAAATTGAACTAGGACTAGACACCGACAATAGTGACCTGTGAATAGGACCAACATTGCAATTTTTTCAAACAGTTTATGTATGCACTAAAATTTGTCATGGATAGAATATTTTCATGCCTTAATGGTATGAGAGGGTTTCTAGACTCAAATTTTACTCACACACCCACTTTATTCCATCATCAATTCATCATCTAAACCATAAACCCTAAGTTTTCATCTGACTTTCTTCATTTTTATTTCAAGTTCTACATTAATTTATATACAATATATATGTGTCATAGTTGTGATGAAAAATACCTCTTTTTCAGACCGATTCGGATAGTGTAGCGATTCACTACCTCTAGGGTTTGCTGCGCAGTTCCAGGATGCCGCCATGGCCACGCTAGGGGGAGGGGACCCCCCTCCCTCCTCCTCGATCTCTACCGAAGAGGCATTCAGGAAGATATTAGCGTCGTTCGGGAAGAAACCGGTGGCCAAAGAGGCCCCAAAATTCATCAAGAAACTTGACAAAATTCCAGAAATCGAACTGCCAGAGGAGCACTCCATTAAAATTGCCTTGGCTCTCGCCGAAAGAGGTTTGGTTGGCCAATTCATGGGGCTTTAGCCCTCTGCCAAAACCACGGATAACTGGATTCAACGTAACTGGAGGCCCCACCTGAAGCACAGTGTCACCTGCTATCCGGTGGGGAGAGGATTCTTCGTCTTCGAATTTATCTCAAAAGAAGATCGTGATTTCATCTTCCGAAGTGGCCCCTATTTTATGGGTACCCAGGGACTCTATCTAAATCGATGGTCTCCAAATTTTGATCCAACAGTTGATGTACCCAAAGAGGTTCCTATCTGGGTAAGACTCCCTATTCTTCCAATCCACTGCTCGAATATCCAAGCCCTGGAAAAAATAGGGAATACCCTAGGACGCTTCATTGAAAAAGCAGAGCATAAAGGGTAGTAATCCTGCGCGAGGATCTGTGTTAAAGTTGATCTGGAGGCAGGTCTTCCAGAAGCCATAAAACTCTCTGTAGGCGCCTGGTCCCATTTCTAGAAACTTGATTACGAGAAGCTTCCCTTTAAATGTCGGCTCTGCCATGAACATGGCCACTTCCAACACAATTGCCCAAAAGCCCAGCCGGAAGAAGAAGATGAGGGATGGCAGAGGGTCAAAAGAGGGAAGATCACCTCCAAATAAAATGAGAAAAGAGCACCAAGCAATGCACATAAATCAGACCCTAAAGTCCAGTCGAAGGAACCCGCCCAATCTCAAGTTCAAATTCAACAACCAGTCACAACGGCCCTAGGAGAAAGTTCCTCGATGGTGAATGCCCCAGAAGGAACTCCAGTTATTGCCATTCGGGAATCCACTCCCCCTGATCTCATTATCCCTGTTGAGAAGCAAAACGCCCAAGATGCCATCCCGTTGGAGCCAGGGGAAATCCATCCAGGACCGGCAAATCCTTTAGCTGGAAGCTCTCCTATACGAGGAGAAGAGGAAGAGGACTTTGATCCAGAAGGAGACACTGATGAAGGATCCACTGAGCCCAGGAGCCTGCATGCAACCCTAGTCAAGAATCCAAGGGGCCAAAAACCAAACAAAAAGAAAAGGGAAGAAGTCTCTTACACAGATATTTTGCAAGGTTCCCAACAAAATCTTAAAGGCATGATGAATACAGGATCCAAGCAAGGCCAGGTCTCTAAAGGGGGCATCCCCTCTAGTAAATAATGCGGTACATCTCTTGGAACTGCAGAGGTCTAGGCAACCCACAGAAAGTCAAAGTAATGAGAGACTTAGTAAGAATCAACAAGCCTGAGATCCTGCTTGTTCAGGAGACCAAAATGGAGGATGACTCTGCCCTCCATGCAGGAAATGCATTCTGGAAAAAAAGCTCTGGGGAAGCTGTCAACTCTAGAGGGGCCTCAGGAGGTCTAGCCACCTTCTGGGATTCCTCCATATTTGAGTTGCTTGCTGTTCACAGTACTATGCACTAGATCTACACCAAACTCACTCACAAAGCTTCAGGCCATCAAGTAAGTTTGTTCAATCTCTATGTTCCTATTCTGTTAGCTGAAAAAAAAGATTGTTGGGACTCAATTGCAGCATTCCTAAGCCTCCACAGGCCTGATAATATAATCATTGCAGGGGATCTAAATGTCACCTTAGAAGCAAATGAGAAAAAGGGGGGATCCATTGTCCGAGATCCCTCTCGGGAATGGGTTGAAGACATCATATTAGGATGGGATATTGTTGACATTAAACCCTCCAATGGTAAGTATACCTGAACCAATAAAAGGCTAGGGCCAGGGCACATCGCGGCCCGTCTAGACCGTTTTTGATCCATTCCTCCCACCTCACCTTGGGGCTTCATGTTTCGTCCAAAATCCTTCCCAACTTGTCTCCGATCACAAACCTATCCTCCTTGATCTCTCCGTTGACAAAAACCTAGGGCCCATCCCCTTTAGGTTTAGTCCCTTGTGGGTCCATCAAGACGAATTTAGTCACCTTGTCTCTAGCTCTTGGAGTAAAAAAGTAACTGGGAACCCCTCCTTTATTTGGGAAGAAAATCTTAGACGACTAAAACTTGATCTTAAGAACTGGGCCAAACTTCATTCCTCCCCGGTCTCTTGCAGGAAGGATGCTATAGTTACTTTGGAAAACCACCAAACCTTCATAGAATCTGTTCCCATCACTGAAAGAATTTCCCGTACTGAAAGTATCCACAAAAAATCTTATTACAAAGCCTGTAGAGCCGAAGAAGAGTATTGGCGTCAAAAGTCTAGAAGCCTTTGTTTAGCGAGTGGTGACAAAAACACCTCTTTTTTTCACAAATAGGCTGAAGCTAGGAAAAACTTCAAAACAGTGAAGGAAATCATCCATCAAGACCTCCTGGTGATAGATTTTGAAGGCCTCAAACTGGCTGCCTTTTCCCATTTTCAAGACCTTTATACAGCTCCCCCCGCTGACTCCTTAGACCCCAATTCTTATCCCCTCTTGCTAATTCCCAAAGTGATCCAACCCTCTGAAAATGGTTCTCTCGCTGCCCCTATTATTATGAAAAAACTCAAATCTGCTCTGTCCCTTATGAACCCGGACAACACCCCTGGCCCAGATGGATTCACAACCATATTTTACTCCTACTGTTGGGATACAATCAAATATGATCTTATCCGGATGGTAAGGAACTCTCAAAGCCACCACAAGTTGGGAGGGAGTACAAAATCCTCTTTCTTGGCCTTGATCCTGAAGGAGCAAGGGGCCTCTAATTTCTCCAGGTTCAGACCCATCTCTCTCTGCAACACAGGATACAAGTTGGTCACCAATATTATAGCCAATAGGATCAAAACAATTCTTCCGAGGATCATTCCTGAAAATCAAGGAGGTTTCATAAAGGGATGAAAAATCCTAGACAACGTCATTCTTGTTCAAGAAGCTATCCACTCCAGCGTCCTTCGAAAAGAGAAAGGAATGGTAGTGAAACTAGATCTCGCCAATGCATTTGATAGAGTGCGTCATGACTATCTCTTCATGGTGATGGAGAATTTTGGGTTTTCCCACGAGTTCATTGGCTGGATTAAAGGATGCATCTGTTCCCCTTGGATCGCTCCTTTGGTCAATGGGAGATCGAAATTTTTTTTCTAGGCGTCAAGAGGGTTGCGGCAAGGATTCCCCCTATCTCTGCTTCTCTATGCCATTCAAGCCTCAGTGCTCATTTTCCAGCTAAACAACTGTCAGCGAGATCTTTCCCTCCCTGGTCTCCGCATGGCGTCAAATGTAAAGGACATAAATCATGCCCAATTTGCAGATGATACTCTGCTGCTGGGAGGCGCTGGATTCCATTATGCAAGGAGCTTCAAGAAGGAATTAGAAATCTACATTAAGGTTTCAGGAAGCAAGATCAACCTGCAAAAAAAAAAAATTTACTGCTGGAACTGCCTTGGAACAGAAATAGGGAGAATATCTAGAGTTCTGGAAATGGACTGCTTGCAGAATTGGGACTCTTTCACCTACCTGGGTGTCCTGATATTCAAGTCTTCCATCAACTCATAAAACTGGAATCCCATCATTGACAAGTTAAAAA
The DNA here is from genome assembly GCA_009831015.1 of Picea engelmannii. Lineage (NCBI taxonomy): Eukaryota > Viridiplantae > Streptophyta > Pinopsida > Pinales > Pinaceae > Picea > Picea engelmannii. The sequence goes on along the minus strand of ML782318.1, from coordinate 294,040 downwards.
TAAAGATTCAAAAGTGGGGGGGCGGTTGGCTTACACTAGTAGGAAAACTAGTTTTGCTGAAATCTGTTCTTTACAACATCCCCATTTACCAATCCTCTATTCTTCTGGCCCCCATCACAGTCATCGGCAAGATTGAAAGTCTCTTCAAAAAATTTCTGTGGGAAGGAGGGAGAGGAAACCTGAAAAAGATACATCTTGTCAGTTGGGACAAAATCCAAAAACCTTACAGCGAAGGAGGCCTCCAATTTAGAAGCATTCATGCTCAGAATTTAGACATGGGATCCAAACTCCTCTGGAAATTGGTATCCGGAAGGCCTAGCTAGAGCAATAAGGTGTTGTGGAAAAAATACTTCACAGGACAGAGACAACGATGCTTAGATAAACCCCCCCCCAGTAAAAAAGGATCCCCTATCTTTAAACTCTGTCTCAAAGCACTGGAACACTTCAGGGCTTTATTGTACTAGATCCCCGGTAATGGGAAAAGAATCAAAGTTTGGGATGATTCAATCCTTGGGGAAGAACCTTTGGGGCAAAATCTAGGTCTTCAGAATATAAAACAGTGGCTCCAGGAGCAGCATGTCTCCACCCTTTGGGACCTCTCTTCCTGGGCTAACGGAAACAACTGGTCTGATTGGAATTTAAGAGGCTATCCCCCTAGGCTTGACGAAGAGGCAAAGCTTCTATCCAAGCTCCTGCAGGGAAAATCCCCACTGAATCAAGCTGCCAGGGATAAGAGAGGTTGGGGCACAAAATCTGGAAGTTTCACTTCATTGGAAGGCTATCAAACTTTAATGGCGGTCCCTCATGCTGCCCCAAATCCTATCCTCTGGAAGTACGTCTGGTCCACTCTGTCCATTCCGAAAGTCGACCGTTTCTGCTGGAATATAGCGCACAGAAGCATTCTCACTGTGGAGAATCTGAGGAAAAGAGGACTGGAAGGCCCCTCAAGATGCATCCTGTGTAAGAAGTACGAGGAAAACATGGACCACTTACTTCTTTCTTGTCCTTTCTCAAGAGAGGTTTGGCAAGAAGTTCTTCCCACGAGTATTCTTAGCTCTGTTATGCCTGCTCTTACTGTTGATCTCCTTTCCAATTGGTGTTAACGGATAAATTCGTGAGTGCGGACACAGACCAATCTCCCTAGATCCACCTGGATCTAGAACAAAACGAGACAGAATACTACTCTTTCCCTAGATATAGATGATTGAATGAACTAAGAGAAATGGATAGTGGACATACCTTATGAACACTTTCCTTGAATCCCTCTTGTTCCTTGCTCCGCTTCGATGCTCTTGTGCCGTCCAATCACAACAGTACAAACCAATCGAAGTACAAGCAAATTAATATATTCAATACCTAATCTATACATGTGATCAAGGAATCATGTAATAAGATGACATCATCATTATGGGGAAGGGACATATTCATGTATTGAATTAACTGAAAGAGAAATATACAACCTGAGCCTTGATGTCGTAGCTCTCCTTTCAATGGCTTCCAGTTCTGACACACACACTTGCTCTTGCATGAAGAAGATCAACTACTTATGATGACCTTACTGTTGTCTATATCTGCTGTAGCATCAATTCTCCATACAATCATACACCAATTCTCCAATAGATCTCTCAAGCTTGCCAACTTCTTGTCTTTCTCCTTAACCCTTTCCATGAGTATTCTCATCAATTTATAAGAGAGAATAGGTTAGTTGCTAAGATAAGAATGATCCCAATAAATCTGGAATGCCAGCTTCTTAACAACCATTCGAA
>ML782318.1:271983-282395 GCA_009831015.1 Picea engelmannii | reverse complement strand
AATTTTTGCATAAGTTGATTCCAATACTGGGCCAATGCAGGAGGTATATTTTGTCCTAACGGTGAGGTTGGTCCCCCCATTAAAGGGACAGTTCCTCCCGGAAGTTGTGTGCCAACAACAGGCTGTGTAGTCACTGTGTTATGTCTGGGAAAAGGAAAAGAAAACAGAACTGTTCCACTTTGTCCACCAACAGGAATTTGTACATTAGGGGCAACAGTCGGGATAATGCCACTAGGATTAGTATTGCCAGGAGGGAAAAATTGAGGAGGGAGTGTCGGGATGAAACTGGGAATAGGATGCCCAGGAAACTGAGGACCACTTGGAGAGCCAGCTGGAGTTTGGGGTGGTGTTGGATGCGGAGCATTCAACATAGGATTTAACGCATGGTAACCATGAGGTAGATTTGGAGTAGCCTCAGGTATTCTCTGAGTGTTAATAGGTGCAAGAGTAGTTGCAGGAATCCCGGTTGGGACACTCGTAGTATTAGCAAGGTGAGCCATCTCGGGAGGAAGAAAAAAACGATAAGAGGTAGTCTTGGGTGTAGTCTCGGGTGTAGTCTTGGGTTCAGGAGACGCAAGAGGGTTGATGATTTCGTAGACAGGGGATTCAGTACCAAATAAGACTCATCGGAAATCACCGGACCAAGAAGGATCTTGGCCTACTACACCGTGAGAAGGCCCAGCAATTGATTCAGTAGATGGAAGATCATCACCAGAAAGATGAAAATGTCCTGAAGGTTGTTCACCATGACGAATGCGATAATCCTCTATAGTATTGGTAATTCGAAATTCCGCAAGAGGATCAGTGGTTTGTGTTTGTGGAGGTGGTGTAAAGACTTCTAATACATCACTTATGTCCACGTGTGGTAGAGTAACAAGAGGGATTTCACCCAGACGAGGAGAGTCCTCAGGGGTACCCTCAGGTGTCATTGTGTGCAAAGGTTGTGAGGCTTCCGGATGTTCTGGAGACAAACCTTGCATCCTACGCGAACGTCGTGGGGGATCAATTGTAAATGAGTAACAAACTCCCCAATGAAAATTCTATGGTCGACTACGAGAAAACAAAAGCATACCCTAGTAAAAAAAATCTAGAGACAAACACCAGGCAAGCAATACCTTCTAATATCGAAGCCACTAGTTGGTGATGAAATCCAACGTCGCAACCACGAGACGAGAAGGGGCAGGGCTAGGGTGGAAAAGTTACGTTGACGACCTGCTTAACAGACTTACGCCTTGGTGCAAGCTTCCACGCCAGTAATTGTGGATTTACTCTCCAAGGAGCCCGAGTGAGTTTGATCAACGTCAATTCCAGGTACCACAGAGACTTTCCCCTCCACAGTCACCTTGGGTAAGAACCTAGAGAAAAAGGCCACTAAGGTTACCACAGACAACAGTACTGCCTGGGGAAACAGTCGTCAGTCCGATCTACACGCAAAGGTAGGGTATCGAGCCCGAAATCAACTCAGAGGATTCCACTCATAATTGTGGGTATACCTCGGAGTGACCCCTATAATACGTGCAATCTCTACACCGATGTCAACAGAGCAGGTTAGTATCCCTGCCAACACCAATGCGACCTAATGCTTGACCCTTGTGTTAGAAGGGCTTCCCAGGACAATATGCGGCCAATGGAATTTTACACTCCCTATCTCAAGATGCTATTGTGTGTTTTTTGAGCTTTTGGAGAGTGTGTCTCTCTTCCTACTCCAAAGCACTAGCCTAGCTAAATGTTGGTGTAAAAGATCCCTATAAAAGAGTTACTAGATCAATTTTAATATTGCGCAATGTTTTAATAGTTGTTGTTTACTCATAGGAAACGGAAGTGAAACTCATGATGTGTGACTCTGACCCAATCAATGCAGGGATATGATGAAATGTAATCCTTTTCATTTGATGAATCCTAGCTATGGGAGAGAGAAAACAATTTCTGAATCAATCTCAATATTACAATGCAAATGCTATGCTCAATTTCCCTTTTGATGCTAATAAAAAATCATATATCAATGAACAATGTCTAGATATCTTTTTCAAAACTTTAATACTTTACAATTTTGATTTTCAATGGTTTTTCAAAGGGAAAAACAAAGATCTTGAAAGAAAACATTCAGTTCACTTTCCAAGAAGAACTCTAATGTGAGTAAAGAAAACAAAATTATAAAGACCCAAACAAATAACTCAATCCAAGACTTTCAATGAAAGCAAAAACAAAAACAAACCACAAGAGCTTCTCAATGCAAATGAAAATTGTCCTTTTGGACCAACAAGTACAAGAGAAACATCAAAAACTTAACTTCCAATCAATCACTAATTCCAAACCAACACGACACATTCAACTCCAGTAATCAAAGAGAAGAAAAATGCCAATAAAGGTTAAGAGATGAAAGTCAAGTGACCAAAGCAAGAACAAGCCTAGAAAACCTAGATCAAGTCCAGTAAGCAACAGAAAGAAAAAATAGGCAAGCTAGTAATCCAAAGAGTCAAAAAGACTTAAATCAACCTCACTGAGCTATTGCAAAAGTCAGAACTTGATTTCAAAAATTTTACAAAAACTGCCCGCAAGCAAGCCTTGGACACAGTGCGAGAATGTAAACTTCTCGCAGGCCACTTAAGTGCAGACTGCGAAATTTTTGCATTGGAGTGTATAAGCAAGGTGCGAAGTGTCAGGGTTCTTGCAGGCTACTAATGGGCACAGTGCGGGAATCCCTGAAACTAGTGAAAATTTTGAAAAATCAAGCAAAAATCAAAATGACTTTTGGACCCAGAAGGTCATTCAGGGTATCCTGAGGACTCAGAGATTTACAAATCAGGAGAAAAATGTAACCAGAGAAAATGGCCACAGAAAATCCAAAAACCAAAAATACAATAGGGATGTATCCACAGTGGAGTCGCCAATTTTTTTAACGGATAAATTCGTGAGTGCGGACACAGACCAATCTCCCTAGATCCACCTGGATCTAGAACAAAACAAGACAGAATACTACTCTTTCCCTAGATCTAGATGATTGAATGAACTAAGAGAAATGGATAGTGGACATACCTTATGAACGCTTTCCTTGAATCCCTGTTGTTCCTTGCTCCGCTTCGATGCTCTTGTGCCATCCAATCACAACAGTACAAACCAATCAAAGTACAAGAAAATTAATATATTCAATACCTAATCTATACATGTGATCAAGGAATCATGTAATAAGATGACATCATCATTATGGGGAAGGGACATATTCATGTATTGAATTAACTGAAAGAGAAATATACAACCTGAGCCTTGATGTCGTAGATCTCCTTTTAATGGCTTCTAGTTCTGACACACACACTTGCTCTTGCATGAAGAAGATCAACTACTTATGATGACCTTACTGTTGTCTATATCTGCTGTAGCATCAATTCTCCATACAATCATACACCAATTCTCCAATAGATATCTCAAGCTTGCCAACTTCTTGTCTTTCTCCTTAACCCTTTCCATGAGTATTCTCATCAATTTATAAGAGAGAATAGGTTAGTTGCTAAGATAAGAATGATCCCAATAAATCTGGAATGCCAGCTTCTTAACAACCATTCGAATACCAACTCATCCTTCTAGAAGATTCCCTTCTAGAAGGCTCGAGAATCTTAGTTTTTTCCTTTGTAAAAAGATGTTCGCACCCTGGCAATGATTACAGTGCGAGAAGTTCGCACCCTAGTTGAATGCATCATGCGGGAATGTATCATTCTCGCAGGTGAGTATATATGCAGCCTGCGAACTATCTTCAAAATATGATTTCTGGAAATAGATAAGAGCAACCCTTTTCAGGAAGGAGTTATTCAATGAGGAGCTTGATTTGTATCATCATGAAATCACCATGACATCATCACAATGACCAAAATTGTGGATAACAATTGGGCTGACTCCTTGCCCTTTCATCTTGCCAAAAAGGGTCTGCTCAAAACAGTCTGGATGTTGCTCCCTAAATATGTCTTCTGGAAACTTTGGCTTGAGAGAAACAATCGACTATTCAGAAGTGTGAAAAGGCCTCCCTCAAAGGTGGCATTGAAAGCCAAATCTCTCCTTGGAGAGACCCTGGAACACAAGCCTGCTCTTTTGAATTCTCAGCCTTTATATGATAGGGAAACAACCTGGATTATAGCCCTAGCCATAAATGCTCAAGCTCCACCCTCTGGCAGGTTTCCAATTCGAGCTGATTGGGAAATCCGAATGTCTGAAGAGGATTTTCTTAAATGGAGACTCGTGCAGGAGACTCACTGTATGTTTTTCGATGGCGCATCCAAGGGAAAACCAGGCCCTTCGGGAGGATGAGGAGTAATCCTCTCGCCCTCAGGCTCCACTCGATCCACCTTTGCCTGGGGGTTGGGAGAACAATCTAATAATTTCGCTGAATACTATGCACTATGGCAGGGCCTCCGGAAAGCACTAAATCTAAGCATTCAAACATTATCAGTCTTTGGGGACTCCAAACTTGTGGTGCAGGCCATGCGCACGAAGAAGAGTCCCTTGAACCTCCAAATGAATCGGATCTACCAGAAAATAAGGACCCTAACATGCAAGTTTCAAACTATAAGATTCTTCCATGTCCTTCAACATCTCAACAAGGAAGCTGATCATGAGGCCAACCATGCCTCTCTCCTGAGCAGAAGCACAATTTCTGTCAATGGGACCGATTCAACCTGCAATATCCCATGACTTTGGCAGGCCTGTTCTCGTACTCTGTAAACTCTGCCTCCAGTGCTCCACTGTTCGCTTTCCCTTTCTTAGTAGCATGAACCTCTTATTAACCTTGATGGATACGAAGGCTTCTTACGGGAATAGAAAGCATTGCCTAAAAAAATCAAGACTTTGGTGATTCAAGTAACCAAGCCCAAAATTTGGAAGAAGAGTGGAGAGAGCTCAGGTTAAATTTACAGAAAATGGCCCAAGTGACAGAGGAAGGACATCAACTGTTGCAGAACTCTATCCAACTCCTGCAGCACGAAAAGGTGAAGTTGAACGATGACCTCCAAAATACCTGCCAAAGAACGCTTACAGCCACAGGAGGAAAGCACAAGTTTAGAAGACCAAGTCGATTCCAGCCAGGTCGAGATCGACCCACTTCAAATCCACGTCACAGTAAAGAGGGGTACCACACAAAGCTTGATAAGTCGATGTCTTCTTCAGAGCAGGGGACGACACACCTTAACTCTGAGGTTGGAACCTTGACCTTTCATTTTCAAAGCCGACATCTACAGATCAATCCACGTGAGGATGTCAAGAGAAGACGCAAAAAGCCTCTGGAATTGGTCAACCAAATGTTCTACAGGAAGAAACCACATGATGTCCAGGAGTTCACTGGCAATCGGATCACTGATTTCTGGTCAAAAATATCGAATGGATTCCAGTTTTGCGGGCCTATACCTTTGGACTTTGCCACTTTCGACAGAGTGTTCTGTCTTTCGAGGGAATCTTCCAGTGTAGCAAAGCACCCGAAAGCTGATTTTCCAGTCTTTAATTAACCTATCCATCAGTTACAGTAAAAAAAAAAAAACCTCTTTTTCATTGATTTCTTAATCAACACCATAAAAATACTAGAGGCGACAATCAATGACATGTGAATGGGGTTAACGTTGAAATTTTTTCAAACTATTTATGTATGCATTGAAACTTGACATGGATAGACTATTCACATACCTTAACAATATGGGAGGGTTTATGGACTTAAATTTCACTCACACACCCACTTTATTCCATCATCATATCATCATGTAAAACATAAGACCTATCTTTCATATGTTCTAGTAGATATGTTAATGATTCCAAATTTCATATTTGTATTTGACTCAAGGTCCAACTATCTTGAAAAATATCCAATTTTAATTTCAAGTTGATAAACCAAATATGAAATGAATCCAAGCATCATTTGATATCATCACAAGAGAGACGAATGTAAATAATCTTGCGATGAATTAGCTATATTATCGACAGAAAACGTTCGTCGATAGTATAGATAATTTGTCATAAGAATGTTCCTTTGAATGCTGTTACATGGTTTTCAAGGAGTGTAGGGATTATAATATGGTGGAATGTAGTGTATTCTACATGAACAATATCTATGCCAAACCTCAAAATGGATAGTACCATATCTTGTTCATAAGACAAATATTCTTTGTATGTTTCCTTTGTGGTGGCTCAAGCCCTTAGTAGACATGATGCATGACAATGAAATGTAACAATTTGACTATTGAATGATAGTTTTATGTCACCCATAATTAAGGAAATAAAATAAGGTTCTTAGGTATTATTTCAATCTTCTTAGAATTGAGATTCATTACATAGTACTTGAAAAAAGACAAAAGACTTATGTAGCAGATATTTGGTCTTTGTGTGGGACTTTTTATTCCATTAGTACGTTTTGTACAAAAATATTGGATCTCGATGACTACACCATGGTCAAGGAATGAGGAACAAGGAACACAGAACAAGGAACAAGGAACAAAAATTGTACTAGGACTAGACACGAGCAACAATGACCTATGAATGGGGCCAACATTGAAATTTTGTCAAACTGTTTATGTATGCACTGAAATTTGTCATGGATAGACTATTTGCATGCCTTAACGATATGGGAGGGTTTCTGGGCTCAAATTTTACTCACAAACCCACTTTCTTCCATCATCAATTCATCATGTAAACCATAAACCCTATTTTTCTTTCAAAGTACACAAATTGGTTGATGTAAGTTTTAAGTTTTCATTAGTCTTTCTTCATTTTTCTTTCAGGTTCTACATTAATGTATATATAATGTCTCTGTGTCATAGTTGTGCTGAAAAATCCCTCTTTTTCGTTGATTGATTAATAAACGCCATAAAAAGAATCCATTAAAGTACTAGATGTGGGGACATGTGTAATGTCTAATGAATTTTACAAGGAACAAGGAACATAAATTGTACTAGGACTAGACACCGACAACAGTGACCTGTGAATGGGGACAACGTTGAAATGTTTTCAAACTATTTATGTATGCAATGAAATTTGACATGGATATAATATTCACATGGATTAACGATATGGGAGGGTTTCTGGACTCAAATTTGACTCATACACCCACTTTCTTCCATCATCAATTCATCGTGTAAACCATAAACCCTAATTTTCTTTCCAAGTACACAATTTGGCTGACACAAGTGTTAAGTTTTCATCAATATTTCTTCATTTTTCTTTCAGGTTCTACATTAATGTATATACAATGTATCTGTTTCATAGTTGTGATGAAAAATGCCTCTTTTTTCATTGATTTCTTAATCAACACCATAAAAATACTAGAGGCGGGCAACAGTGACATGTGAATGGGGCCAATGTTGAAATTTTTTCAAACTATTTCTGTATGCATTGAAATTTGACATGGATAGAATATTCAGATGCCTTAACGATATGGGAGGGTTTCTAGACTCAAATTTCACTCACACACCTAGTTTGTTCCATCATCATATCATCATGTAAACCATAAACCCTATTTTTCATATGTTATAGCAGATATGTTAATGATTTCAAAATTCATATTTGTATTTGACTCAAGGTACAACTAGCTTGCAAAGTATCAAATTTTAATTTCAAGTTGATCTAGTAGTTCACATGACATGACCTTTGGGAGACCCAAGATTCATCACAATATCCAGGATATAACGTCGCAAGAATCTTAAAATAGCCATCGCAAAATGACCCAAATTTTCTAGTGAACCACTTAGATATAATATAATGTTTAGTCTCTTTAAAAATAAAAATAATAAAATATATATCATTCTATTATACAGGTGAAGTTTCCACATACAAATTATTGCATATTTCAATTCCATATTTCACATGATGTTCAATGTTCATGTTGAAATCATGTACATAACAAAGTCAAATACATTGTCTTTTCTCTTCTTTTTTTAAAGGAATATTGATTCTTGAACATTTATCTACGTATCGTTCTTATTGAAAAATAATATTGATCTCTAAATTTCAAAGAAGTGCTTCAAAGTGGTTGCAAGCCTCTACAACCGATTTTAAGATTTCTTTAAAACAAGTTAAATTATCAATAAAACAACTTTCCTTGTTTCAAATATTGTCTTCATTGTTGTTTGTAGTGATCGATGCAAACTTACTTCCATAAATCATACAATCCAAAATGTTCTTAAATTTTTTTGAACCTTATCATGAAATTTGTTGTGGAAAGTCAATATTGATTTACCTAAAGTAGTGTCTTCAATTCAACCATAATGTTGAAAAATATGATCACTTAATATTTCAATATAACCTTCATTTAGTGGTCAATTATTATATAACTTATAAAATTTGTAGCATCAATCATAAAAAATGAAAAATGAAATGTTGCATTCATCATCTATCTTCGAATTCATAATGAATATGCTAAAAATTTGATTAATTGTGTGACAAATTGATACGAATTTTGTGTATTGGAGCTACCACAAGGGATTCTAATCTATGAGAGTAAATAACTCGAGGACCAAAATCCTTTATCCCTCTACGACATAGGAAAATATTCAATCCTCATTTTTATGTTGCAATTGCATGGAGGGGTGGTCAGTTCTGGCATGTTATAGATTTATTTGGTCACCTCTAACCATGGATGTCTTGTTGGCCAAGATAGTATCCATTTCCTATCTTTGTTCCACATTAAAGATATGATAAAATTATTTTTTCCTCATAAGTGTGCTCTTCCTTTGGGCGGTGTGTAGGTACCTACATGTTTCCTTTAATAAAGGCATGGGTGTCTTCCAGAAATTGTAAAAAATAATAAATGTGAATTAATTGTGGGATCCTTTGTGGGGTTTACAGGTTCTGTACACCTGTAAAACCCTAATTCCATTTACCAATGACCTTAAACAAATTTTTATAGTATCAATAGGGATCAAATGTTGGAGAAGGGAAATTGGACATTCTAGTAGCCTTATGCTAGAGCATTATCCTAAACATTGTCCTTGGATTTTGATCACCAATCCCTTGTAGAAAAACCCTTTTTTTGAGGATTGACTCTCTTGCAATTTGTCTGGATAAGGTCCTAAATATTCCAAGCTTCTCTAAAAATATGCACAATATAAATACACAACCTTCCTCAAACTAATAAAATCATCTAATATCAATGATGATGAAATAATAAAACTTGTAACTAACTAATATTAATTAACATCGGGTGGTTAATTTCTCCTAAAATCATGCTATCAATACTCAAGTAAATTGCAACATAGTTTTTGGGTGGAAGAAGAGAGATATTCATATAGTAATTTAATGTGAAAAAACAACTACAAAGATATGAAATAAGACATGATATGTTATTGGCACCTTTGTCGGTAGAGTTCAGGTTCCTCCTAGTTGGACTACATATAGACTTCAACTCTTCTTCAAACTCCTTGAAATATGTGCATTGGACAATCAACAAGGATTTAGATCCCAGAGTCTAAGCAAGAGAGTCGATCCCAAAAACAAGGGTTTCTAAAAAAGGAACTAGTCTAAAAATCCAAGGCTAAATTCTCAATATAATGCTCCAACATAAGGGTACTAGAATGGTTGGGTCCCTTTATCCAACATTTGAACCCAATTTATACTATCACAAGTTGTTTAATTTGGTTGGCAATCATAATTAGGGTTGTACAGTTGCATGGATCTCGTAAACTCTGCTTAGGAGTTCATAATTAATGTTCAGTTTTTACTTTTTACAATTTTTTGAAGACACCTTGCCTTTCTTAAAGGAAACACATGGGTACCAGTGCATTTCTATTTCCTCTCCCAACATGGTTAAGGCCCTCAAACCCATCCCTAGAGCACAAAACCTCACAACTGACATCCATAACCTACTCAAAGGCCAAAGGCCCCCTTCATAGGGCATATGCGTGGTGTTTTAATACCTCATTAATGGGCATGGGATAAATAGAGAATTCATTTTTGTCTCAAGGTCCTTGTTTTCCTCCTAAGACCTTGCTCAAGGCCAAGACCCATCCTTTTTGCACAAATCCTTTTAATGGAATACATATCCCACTCAAAGGTCATAGTTACCTTGTAGCCTAAGGGTCCCTCTTGAATAGCATAGAGTTTCTTCCCACAAGCTTCACATTGAGATAAATCATCATATAAATCATCATATTCCTCATAAGAATTATATTTTCCAAATCCAATACTTAGATATTGAGACTAAGGACCATTTTGTGTTCCATTTCTCTCCCTACTATGAGATTAAAGGATGACTCTTTTGTCTTCCCATGAGAGATGTTTGACTTTCATTCATGACTTATCGAATACCCTTAAGAGACGTTTGAATTTCATTTGTGTTATCCTTGAAGGTTATCAATGGTGGGAAGGTAGGGGTGGGTGTTAATCTATGGGTGGGTTGTAATACTAATTAAAAAATATAATAAATTATAAATAATATATATATATATATA
>ML782318.1:258298-271889 GCA_009831015.1 Picea engelmannii | reverse complement strand
AAAAAAAAAAAAAAAATCATTAAAACATAAACAATTAAACTCACCAAAAACATTCCCTCATTCTATATCGTGCGTGAAGATAGAGCTTCACGGCCTGTTTGAAATCATGCCCAGGATAGGAGGAGAAGAGAAATACCACGCAATTGAGGAGGAGAAGAAAGAGTCTGGTCGTCGAGATAGGAGGGGAGGAGAAGAGAAAACCCATGTGGGGAGGAGAAGACAGAGCCTAACCATCAAGGTAGAAGAGAAAGTCGACGAGTTGGGATAGTTTAGCCTCACTGAGGTAGAATAGAAAGCCCACAATGAGCTGGGACAATTTACCATCCCACAAAGAAACAACTCGAGGTGTAGGAGCTAGGGCACATCGATAGATAGCTCGAGGTGAGGAGATAACTCGAGGTGTAGGAGCTAGGGCACGCCGACAGAATGGAGAACAAAAAAATAGAGGTAATTTTTTTTTAACCTAGCCTGAGTGATTTTTTATTATTATAGTATTCATTTTTTCTCTTAGTTAGAGAGTCATTTTTTTCTTATTTCCAAATCTGGTTTTTTTTTTTTTTTCTGTACAGTGTGAATCATGGGTCGGTATTTAGGGTGATTTTGGCATTTTCATCAATAGAAATAGTACTTGTAGGCTTACTTGATTGGTATACTAAATGACAGTGCATTTTTAGATGCCGAGGTCATCTCCCACTACCCTTCTTTAATATTCCACACGATTTCTTCAATAACAGATTGCTTCCTACTCCATTTTCTGTTGTTGTTTATTCTCTTGAAGTGGAAATTACTTTACTCTCCTCTACCTTAACAAATGTGATATTGGTGGTCTTATATTCTCTTAGAGCCAAACTTTTTAGATATGGGTTTCATTCTTTTACCACAATATGCTCATAATATTCCACAACTTTGGAACATTTACCCATTTCCTCTTTAAGCCAAACCCTATGCCTTCATGCTTTAACCTAGTGTTGCGCCTCTTTTGTCACCTTGGTGAGAAAATCAGAGGTGCTTGCAAGGTCAGTTGGGTCTGCTGAGCAGGACAGTTGTAGAGAAAAGAGTTAGGGAAAGAAAATAAAAATACAATTAAGAATTAAACTAAGAGATGCAATAAAAACTAAATTCATGAGCATAGGGACATAGAAACAAAAAGAACCAAAAGACCCATGTCACCAATGTTTGAGGATGATATATTAGTGAAAAAAAAGCACCAAGAAGAAAGGGGACTATGAGTCCCTTCTTCCTCCAAGGGAAGGCTCTTGGACCCTCACTAGCTAGGTCTTCTTACAATGAAGAAAATTGGAAAATGGTGATGAAAGAACTCTTTACAAATCCACTCAATGGTGAGGTGGATTGTCCAATGTAATGGTGCCAATATGTCTTTGACAAGAATGGAGTCCTCAAAACAATAGAGGAAGCATAACATTACTTTGAATTCCTTGAGAAAATGAGGTGCATTCATGGCGTTTTATAGCATTGCTTTGGGTTATTGTTTAACTACTTTGTAGTGTGAAAAGAGGCCATTTAGGGCATTCTTAGGTCTTTGACCAGCCCACCACTCGGATCCAGTCCAAATTTGAGGGTCAAATCAGCTTGGGAGCTGAACCATAAGTGGGTGGGAGGCCGACCACTCTGATAAATTCACTGTTTAGCAGGTGCACGGATTTTTGCGCTAACAGTCGCACATCGTGCGCTTATGCGCTAATTCTGCGTTCCTGTTCCGTGCGTGCGCACGCATGCCCAATGTCTGCAAAGCGCTCTTTAATTTTTCACTACTTTGTATAGTTTTTTTTTACCTTTTTGAATGCTGTGGTATTAATTCAGGTCCATGAATGACTTCATCACTATTTGACAATGCTGAGTTCTTGTAACGATGTGCTGACGAAATTTCAGTGATAACAGATGCCCCCTGATGGATGAGGTTAGGGGCATACGTATAGCCAAAATCCATCAATGTTTCTTCTAGTGAGAATGTTGTTGTAAGAGAGAGCAATAGTGGGATCGGCCAGAGCGATCCGTTGGAGGGAACAAGGAACTGGTAGGACCTGACCTTCGATGTGGTGTATAAAATAGAAAACTGTGTACAAACGAGGTGGGCATGCCCCATGCTTGTGTCATGTAACTCTGAAAAAAGATGATTGATTTGTTGGTGTAGACAATTGTAGCACCCTCGGGGGAAGTTGTGATAAAGGCAGAAGAAAATTCTTCAAATGAACATACTCTGAATAGTAGGTAGTGATCGCGGTAATAAGTAGCAGCGATGATGTGGGCATTGATAGCCCAACCACGTTCAGAGGTCTTCAGTTAATGAAAGAACTAACTGCAATAGTCGCAAAGTAAGACCCACCATAACATGAGAAAGTGTTGGTGTCGAATGTTATGGGGGTCAATGACAGTAGGGAGAAATGGTGTTTCACCCTGTGTCGTTCGAGATCTCTCATTGAGTGGAGAATGAGAATCAAGATATTGTCGCCCTTCTGGAAACTGTGTTGATGTCGACAAAAAGGGGGACGTGACTCCCAGAAGTAAATGGCTTCGTGAAATCTACTAGGTGAGGTGACGAAGTGGTAGAGGTACATGGACGAAGTCAAGATATGGGAAGACTCAAGACTTCCCTTTTTTGGAGGATGTATGAGATAAAAAGTGGCCACAACCGTTCAATGAGGTCAAGTGTCAGGGGGATGACAAGACAAGGGATAATTTGTGCCAGAGGCGGGACAAGGTGAACAAAGTCAGAGGGTAGAGGTAAGTGACCTGTGGGGTACTCTGAAGATATGGACGATGTCGGCAAGGGTAGATGATAAGTAGTGCTCCAACCAAGGGTGACATGGGTTTCAGTTGGCCAAAAAGAGGGAAGCAGGTCACCAAAAGGTGATGACAAAAAGGGAATGCAATGACTGGAAATAAAGGGGTTTGTACAATAAATAACGAATAATTGGGGAGAAATGTACAAATATATAAACGGGTGCCCCAATGTGATATGGTTGGCCTATGCAGGGCATAATTTGCTCAGAAATCTGATGAAGGGTGGGGGCCCCATTATTGAGTTTCTGTATGAGGTAGGTGAAATGAAGGGAGATTTACAGATGGGCAAACTGATTGTGGATGAAATGGAGGGTTCATGATACTACGGAGGTGCAGCCAAAAATAGAAACGTGAAGAGATAATCTGGGAGTCCATGTGGAAAAGCTAGCAAGATGAGGAGAAGGAGTATGTGGTTGATTCACGACATGATGAAAGAGTATCAGTACTCCCATCCCTAAAGGGTTTTGAAAAACAACATGATTCTCAGAAGTGTCAGAAGGTGCTATGAATGGGACAAATCATGTGGGTAAGAATGCTATCGGGTGACAGTAACGAAGATGCAAATGGAGGTATGGGTACTGCAGATCCGGGAAGGGGTACCCTAGAGGGAAATGTCAGAGGGTGTGACTGGAAATGTAAGTGCGATACATAGGGAAAGACTACATGCCAGTGCTGAGTATATACCTGAAGGGGTTGTGCCGATGTATGATGATCAAGTGCCTGCACACATGGAAACCAAATACCCAAAGTGAACAATATCTAAAGAGAATCGAAGATATGAGCATGTATTTGATAAGCGTGAATATGCGCATGCGTACCTGACCAGGGTATGAAAAAAAGGTGCCCCGGGGGCTTAGGATGAAAAGAGGCCCAGGGACTGTTGTGATGTAGATGACGGGATGTTGATCCCGTGGCTGAAGACGGATCGAAAAATGGACACCGTGGGCTCCCAGAATGGTGAGTGGAAGTTTGGCAAAAAATCCTATATATAGCTGTAGGGCCCACATTGCCACCTCATTTGTACCTGCTGCGATAGTGACTGGACGAGCAGTTTTCAGAAGATATTTGGAGATTAGTGAGCGTCAGGTTAGTATTCTGATCATCCTGCATAGAAATAGGATTTCATTTTTTGGGCAGGGGCTGTACGGAGGGCCGTACAGAGGGATTTTGGGGATGTGGGCCCCACGTGCGTGGGAGATCCGGGAGTATGTGCGCACACATGTGCACCTTCCTACCAGATAAACGTGCATGAGGGCGTTGGGGAGGGAATTAAAGGCGCGCACTAGGTGCGTGACTGTTGGCTGTACAGCTGTGCATTTGTGCACGGCTGTGGTGTGGACAGGCACGCACCAGTGCGTGCCTATGTAGGTAATAGGCGTACTTGAGAGTGCGCCTGTGAAGGTAACATGCATGATTGAGAGCACACTTGTGCCGCTAATAGGTGCACATTCATGCGCTCCTGTGTAGTGAATAGGCGTGCATGTGTGCGCGCCTGTGGGTTGAAACAACCGCGCCTTAGAGGCAAAGATGATGGGTGTAAATTGATCTTTGTGATGTTGTTGATGGTCTCATGGGATGATATAAGACTCTTTGTCGTGGTTGCAGGGGGATAGTTTGGACGATGCCAGTCGGTTGGCGAGAGCGAGATTGGTCCTAGCTACGAGATGCTGTGGTGATTGAGGACCCAGGTGTGAGAGCGACTTTGGCAGCCTGTGGGATGCTAAAGTTCTTTGAGTGCCTATTGATACAGGCGCAAGAGTATCTCCTGTAGTTCTTGATTAAAATATGGAGTCCTGAGCTCCACTGCTTCCTAGTGCGAGGAGAGCAGATCCCCTTCACTATGGAGGATGATGTGTACTTTTTGACTGGGCTCCCGTTTTGGGGTATGCCCCTACTTTCGGAGCCGGTGTTACTGAGGGACCTGACCCTGACGACCGTTGGCCAGAGATACTATTCAGGTCAGAACTTTATGTCGGGGACGGTTGTGAGTGTGGGGTCTATATATTCTCTGGTGCATCGCTGTATAGTAGTGATGATTGTGAGAGTATATGGGTCACTGGCAACCCAACAGATTAGTGGGGGCCAGTTGTTGGTGCTGGGGAGAGTACTGGCTGGTGAGAAGTTCACGTGGGGACTGACTCTTCATGCGAGGATGGTGGAGCAGTTGGACCACTGTCGGTCCCTTGATACAGAGGAGTTTTCCTTCAGGTCCATCCTGGTGGCCTCGTTCTTGGAGAGGGTGTCGATGTTGCGCCCAAGGATTCTATTGGGTGCGCCTGGGGCGCATGAGCCACGATTGAGGTGGTGGTCGACCATGTTGTTGCATCATGGTGGTGGCGAGGGTGGCCACTTTTTTACTGCGAAGCCAACGCAGGTATGGCGGCAGATGCTGCAGGTGATACTTCAGTACCCCTATGTTGGGGTTGACTTCCGGGATGACCCGAACATGGTTCTACCTCTAGGGGAGGTTTTTGACCATCGAGGTATGTTGATTTGATGATGTTGATATGTATGTTTTGTGTTTTTTGAGATAGCATGACTTATGTATATGATATAGATGCTGATACTATCTGGTGTTTTGTTTGTACGTGCAGATGTGGCACCTCGTGGGTGCGAGGTGGAGTTACAGAGAGCATGAGAGAGACCGTCGCGGGGAGAGAGAAGTCGGCGTGATGATGCCATGGTGCGACCAACTGAGCTTGAGAGGGTAATGAGGAGGAACCGGTTTGATGACCCTAGTGTTGGGCCATCACATGCTCCTTCGGCGGTGGCTGGAGCTGATTTTGAGGACATACGCCGTCGTCTGGAGACGGTGTTACAGGATGTGTCGGAGGGCATATGGTCGCGCATCAAGGATGAGACTTTCCTGGAGCAGTGTGTGGGGGTGTCGCCACCATGGCGGGCCATAGTACGACGAACAACAGTGACTGTGGCGATGATGACCGGTCAACTGCCACCGGGGCAGGAGGGGCCGGCAGGGGGGGAGCACCACCTCTTGGGGCAGGTGGTGGTGGGCTGCCACAGCCTGAGGGAGGAGCAGGTAGTGGTGCAATAGAGGCACCATGAGTGGTGCTTTGATGCATTTTGATGTAAATATATTTTTTGTAGATAGGCTGGTGAGCCTATTTTGTACCGAGGTGCTTTATTGGCCTGCAGATACTTGGATTTTTTGTATGTGAACATTCGAATGGCACTGTAGACCTTTATATATACATGAGTATACATTTTTGAGATCTATTTGGTGTGTACATGTTTTTGGTTAATGTTTTGATGATGTCAATTCTATATATATGTTGTGACTGGGTTTTGATATGTTTATGTATGTGTAGAGGTAGCTTGATGTGATATATGCCAGTCTAACACAATATTAGCTAGGTTATCTGTAATTTGATTCAATTGTCTTGGAATATGTGTAAATGTAATGGAATCAAAATGTCGAGATAAAAGCCTAACCTGCAGGTATTTGCAAAAAAGGCAAGGATCACGAACGCGGTACACATTGTTGAGCTGGAGAACGACTAGTTGAGAGTCGAGGAAGACGCTAAGGTGACGAATATGATGATGCTGGGTGTCGGCCAGGAGGCCAATGACAACAGTGTGTTCGGCTTGGTTGTTGGTTGCTGACCCCAAACATATGTCGCTCGAATGGAGCATTTCATGTGAGGGGGTGTAGAGAGCCCAAGCAGCCGAAGCGAGATTTTGTGTCCAACTGCTGGTGCCGTCGGCGTAACCAATGTGGTAGGCTGGTGGAGGAAGCATCTGTCAATAGAACAAAGGATAGTTTAGACGTGAGGGAAGGAGAAAAAAGATTAAAAACACTAGAAAAGAAATAACCTAAAGTAGAATGACTACGTTTAAGCATAAAATTTCTTTAAGTATAACCCATTGACAGGGTCTTTGAGAGAGAGGCCTTCGAGAGAGGCTAGGATGTATGCACCTTTGGTGAGGAAATGTTGGATAATGTATGGGCCATGCCAGAGTGACTCAAATTTGTCATGGCCAAAGGTATCATGAGCGATGTCGTAATCCAAGACAAGGTCACCTTCGTGAAATGAGCGAAGGTTGACATGGCGATCAAAGGTAGCCTTGGATCATTTTTTAGCTACCTCATTGTTCTATAAGGAAGATCGACGATCTTCATCCAGAGACTCCAAGTTCAGCAAGTGATGCTCCATTGGAGTAGTGTCGGGTAATAGCTCAATTGCAGTGCGTAAGGTGGGAATGTCACACTCGATGGGAAGAGTGGCCTCAACCCCATGGACTAATTGAAATGGTGTGAAACCAATAGTTGTTTTCAAAACTATTCTATAAGCCCATAGAGTGGAAAATAACATATGATGCCAATTGGTTTTATGTTTATTAACTGTGCGTTGTAACATGGTATTGAGGACTTTGTTAACTACCTCGACCTGTCCGTTAGACTGAGGGTAATATGGTGAGGCAAACTCATGAGATAATCCTAATCGAGATGAGAGTTCGACGAAGATCTCATTCTCAAAGTGTTTACCATGATCGGAAATGAGTTGGAGGGGTACTCCAAATCAGGATATGATGTGGTTAAAGAAGAAATGCACTGTAGTGTCAGCGGTGTTGTTGAAAGTGGGCATAGCTTCTACCCATTCAATGAAGTAATCGACGACGACAACGATGTATTTGTGACCATTGCTGGAGGGGGGATTACAAGTCATGAAATCGATGCCCCATTTATAAAAAGGGCCAGCAGTAATGACAGGGTAGAGAAGAGCGGGGGGAGCTCGGGCTTTGTTGGCGTAGAGATAACATTGCTCACATCATTTCATGGCATGAATGCAATCATGAAACAAGGTAGGCCAAAAGTAACCGGCTTGGATAATCTTTTAAGCAGTGGATATGCCCGAAATATGGCCTCCACATGCGCCGCTGTGGTAGTCGTTTAAGACTCTATCGGCCTCGTCAATAGTCAGGCATCGACGAAGAATGGTGTCGACGCCCCGCCGATATAGGATGTCTCCAATGAGGAGGTAGCGGGGGGCCTGATGGCGAATACGACGATGATCATTGTGTGAAAGGTGGTTACCGAACTTTTGAGTTCGAAGGTAGACGAGGAGGTCGCCGTACCAAGGATCATCCGAAGTGGTGTAAAAGAGATGTTCATTGGGAAAGTCAGTGTTGACGGGGGAACTAGTGGTGTTAGAGGGGAGGGATGTGACAAGTTTGGTGAGAATGAGGGGCTTCTTACTTTTAGGTGTTGAGAACTCGAGGTCGTACTCCTAAAGGATAATGATCCATCGAGCAAATTTTTCGTTAATTTTCCGACGACTGAGCAAGTACTGCATAGGGTTGGAATCTACGATGACTTTTGTTGTGTGAAGCAGAATGTAATGGCACAGTTTCTGGACTGCGAGGATGACTGCAAGAGCAAGTTTCTCTTTGTGTTTATACTTCAGGGGTGGCCCTGAGAGGTTTTTACTAACGTAATAAATGACATGTTCATGGTTGTCATCCCCAAGTTGGATGAGAACGTCGGCTACTGATATAATTGATGCTGATACGTAGAGGATATAGTCACGGTTGTAGTCAGGTGCACTAATTAAAGGTTCATTTGAAAGCGTTGTTTTAAGATCATCAAATGATTGTTGGGCGTGTTCGTCCCAGTGAAAAGGGATGTTGTGACGTAGTAAGTGAAGGAAACCATGTGCGCATATGGCATAATCTGGGACAAAGCGTCTAAGAAAGTTAGCTTTGCTCTGAAGAATCTGAAGTTGTCGTAAATTATAGGGAGGTGGAATTTCGATGATAGCTTGGACTTTGAGGGGGTCTATGGTAATACCGCTTTGGGAAAAAATAAAACCGAGGAGGCGGCCTGCGGTGACACAGAACACACACTTGACTGGATTCAATCGGATGTTGTACTGACGACACTGTTGGAATATGATTCGTAAATCATCGAGATGTTGGGTGCATTTCTTGGATCGAGCTGTGAGGTCGTCCAAGTAGGCGAGGATGATATTTTCCAGATCGTGAAAAATGTATTTCATATCCCACTGGAAAGTTGCGTCGGTGTTTTTTAAGACGAAAGGCATGACACAATATGAAAAAGTACCCCATGGGGTAGTGAATGTAGTTTTATACTGATCGGCTGGGTGGATTTGAATTTGATTATAGCCAGAGAATCCATCCATAAAGGAGAGAGCCTCGTGGTCAGCGCAGTCATTGATAATTTGATCAATGAAAGGTGTTGGAAAGTTGTGTTTGGGACATACATGATTGAGATCGTGAAAGTCGGTGCAAACGCGGATAGTACCCTATTTTTTGTTAACGGGTACAGGGTTGGAAACCCATGAGGTATAAGCAATGGGGTAAATGAACCCGACAGCACATAATTTGTCAATTTCGGCTTTGATAGTCGCGGATTTGGATGGATGTAGTGGTCGTTGTTTTTGGCGAATTGGTGTAATGTCGGGCCATGTGTCGATGTGATGTTTGAAAATAGAGGGATCGAGGCCAGGCATTTATGTGTATGACCAGGTGAAAATATCCCTATATTCCTGGAAGAGGGCTTTATATGCGGTGATTTCCTGAGGATTGCAAGCAACTCCAATGGTGATTTATTCGACGATGACATTTTTAATGGAAATGTCGATTTTAATGGTGGGGGAAATGTTGGCCATATTTCCTTCTTCAAAATCATCAAGGGAGGGAATGGGATTTTTGAACCAGTCGATAGGCCCTGATGGAATAAAATATTTTGTTTTGACCACGTAAATGGGGTTTTGGTGAGGAGGCATGGAGGCTTCCTATGGAGAGAAGAGTGCACGATGATGTAGCGCATCCCAGGGAGAGTCTAGGTGGTTTAACTCTTCGATTATTTCTTCATCGCATTGGAAGTGACGATAATACAAGGGATAGTGAGGAGTGAACTCGGTGACCATGGTCGTGTGGTTGCCCCCTGATGGAAAAGGAGGGGGAACATTATTAGGATATGGTGAGGGTTCACTCAACATAAACCATATATTGAAGTACTGAGGGGTACCCGTGGTGGTTGGTTGGAGAGTGTCCGTAGGGGTATGAGCTAGAGAGTTGGGGGGCTTGGGGGGTGAATCCTCAGATAAGTCATCTAAGAACCATGGAGGCATTGGGAGTGCCTCGGGTTCGAGATAAATGACATGAAGATCCTCTAGTGACGAGGTAATGGAAATTATCGCCTCTACGGGTCGTTGAAGCAGGGTCAACTGGCGTTGCCTGTATTCAAGGATCATAGGACACTGGTATGTAAAATGAGCTAATGAATCACAGAGAGAGAAAGGGCGTCTCATACGTTCATTGACTAAAGTGGTGAGATAACGGATGTCAGTGATATTTTTTGAGGAGGACGTAGCAGGACTGGGGTTGCTCTGGAAGTTCTGGTGTACTGCGGCTAATGTCTGCCTAAAGCGTGGCAGAGTCGGGAAATGGTGGGTATAATGGCCATACTCTGAACATATAGCATAAGTGTATTTGGTCCTCAACCCTTTACTACTGGAAGGGGGGGTGGTAGTGGTGGGACTAGCAGTAGTGGTGGGTGTGTGATTGAGTGGGATCAAATTTCATAATTCTGGTAGCGACAGATAGTTGTTGGTTTGGTGGCCCTCTTTCTCACATAGTGCACAAGGTGGTGGGATGCATGGAGGAAGTGGAGTTGTGGGCTCCTTCTTCTTTCTCCTGCCCCTAGCTATGGCAGGAGGGTTAGTGAGTGGGGGTGTGGTTGGAGTAATAATGGGAATCGTCACGGGGATTCCTTCTTTCTGGGGGGCAAGGGATGGTCGAGGGACCATCTCTGGTGGGTGTAAATACCAAAATGGGATTGCTAACACCATATTAGGGAGTGTGAGTGTTACTGCTACTTGAAAATCTTCGATACCTGGTGGAGCGTAAAAGAAGGGAATTTTAGTGAGGGGTTGGGGAACTGTCTCCCAAACTGGACTATGTTCTTGGGGAGAGGTGGATTCATGGACTGGTGAGGTCGATGAGTGTCCATGAGGTTCTAGAGGAGGGGTTTCTGTGATGAGTGGGACGTCTGGTATGAAAGAAGCCTCTGTAGGAGGAAGGGTATCCTCTGTGTGAGTTTCGTTAGATGATATGACGCACACTTGGTTGGAAGGATGCAGGAGTGGTGGTGATCCATGGTATGTTCCTAACAAGGATGGATCTTTAAAAATCTGAGGACCCGTCTTGACGAGTGGATATGCGTCATGGCTTGTGTGGAAGAGAGGAAGAATGTTATCGATGTTGGCAGATGGGTCAGGCTCATAATGTGAGACTTGGTCAATAGTAACGATCTTCCCATTGTGAGGGAACATCATTGTCTGAAAGATGAAAGAGGTCACTACCTTCATAGCATACATGTAGCTACGACCAAACAGGATATTATAATCGAGAGGGGCATTGATAACTTCGATATCGATGAGGATAGTCTTTCCCCCGAGTTCGACGGGGACATTTTGGAAGAGCCCTTCAGGAGAGGATGGTCGTCCATCATAAGCTCGTAAGGTGATGGAAGAGGGAATGAGTTCGGGGGAACCAAGATTCTGCCATACTGTTTTGGACATAATGCATGTAGATGCACCTTCATTAATGATACACCGATGAACTGTGATGTTCCGTATTTTTACTGGTATTTGAAAAGCGATCAAGGTGGAAAGGCGAGGTTCTCCGCTGTCAAGATCAAAGGTGATGAGTCGAGTATCTGTGGGGTCGACTTCCCCCAAGGCGGAAAGTAATTATTTCTGCTGAGTAGGACAAGTCTGGAGGACCTCCAAGACTGACATGGCAGTCGAGGATCGGGCTAAGTCATCTACCAAACTATAGTTATGAGCTGCCCTAGCCTGTGGGTTGTGGACATTCTTGCGCAATGGGATGCAAAGCGGTGGTTCGGTGGAAGGGCAAGGGATCACCAACGGGGGTCCCGTTGGTGTGGGGTTTGTCTCTGGAGGGATGGGAGGAGACTCAACGGGTGCATGATACTGACAATTACGTGTGTACAGAAGGATTTCTTCCTCGCTAGTGAGGAGAATTGTGCGATTTGCTAGATTGTTGGGGTTGAGGTATTGCCCCACTTGAGGTGGGGGATGTTGTGTGTCCTATTGGGTGTTGATCACACCCTGATGTGGAATAGGATTTTGTAGCACGACGGGAGGGGGTTGTTGTGCATATTGTTGTGGTTCTTGCTGAGGGGAAGGTGGTGCGGGAGAATGGGGAAGACTACCAAAGTCTTTCAACCATTTGAAGTCAGCGATCTGGGGGCAGTGATGAGTGTAATGGCCGAACTCACCACAAAAAGCACAAGGGAAGATGGTTTTAACATTGTTGTTATTTTTCCCTTGGCGTTTTTTGTTATTGCCCCGTTGGGGGTTTTGGTTCCGTTGGTTCTGGTTGCCCCCAATGGGTGGGTGTTGTGGGGGTTGATTCCCACCTTGACCAGGGTTGTTGTTATTCCTGTTCCGTCCTTTCTTCTTGGAATTGTTCGATGGATGGGTTGGATTGGCTGTATTCAACTGTTCAAAACTTTGGTATTGTTGAACAACAGATGGTTGAACAAAATTTACCCCCACATGAGGATGTGGGGGAGCCATGGGTTGTGGAGGACCGAGAAATTGGAAGTATGGGTTCTGTGGTGGTACCGATCCATAAGGTACATAGGAAGGCGTAGTGTTTTCGCTAGTACTATAAGCTAAGGTTGAGGGGGTACCACTGGTTGTTGGAATAGGTGGATGTATGGGAGGTGTCGGTGGTGGTCCACTGATGGGTGGAGGTATAGAAACAGGGTATGGTTGTTGATAAGGGGGTGGGGGGTAATAAGAAGTGCCCCTGTATGCCAGCGGGTATTGAGGAGTTCCATACATCAGTGGTGGTTGGGGTTGTGGACCGTGATGAGTGGTGGCAGCAATCAGTCCGTCTGCTGAGTGAGACATCCTAGGTTTGTCTTGGCCAAATGGCACATGTTTTGGAAGATCAGGAAGTACAGTGTATAAGTATCCTGACTGTGCATAGATGAGGTCATACTATTGGGCCTTATGGCTTCCTCTTCTGATTGAGGGAAGGTGGTTAAGGCCCAACATGGGTACCAATGCATTTCTATTTCCTCTCCCAACATGGTTAAGGCCCTCAAACCCATCCCTAGAGCACAAAACCTCACAACTGACATCCATAACCTACTCAAAGGCCAAAGGCCCCCTTCATAGGGCATATGCGTGGTGTTTTAATACCTCATTAATGGGCATGGGATAAATAGAGAATTCATTTATGTCTCAAGGTCCTTGTTTTCCTCCTAAGACCTTGGTCAAGGCCAAGACCCATCCTTGTTCCACAAATCCTCTTAATGGAATACATATCCCACTCAAAGGTCATAGTTACCTTGTAGCCTAAGGGTCCCTCTTGAATAGCATAGAGTTTCTTCCCACAAGCTTCACATTGAGATAAATCATCATATAAATCATCATATTCCTCATAAGCATTATATTTTCCAAATCCAATCCTTATATATTGAGACTAAGGACCATTTTGTGTTCCATTTCTCTCCCTACTATGAGATTAGAGGACGACTCTTTTGTCTTGCCATGAGAGACGTTTGACTTTCATTCATAACTTATTGAAGACCTTTAAGAGACGTTTGACTTTCATTCATAACTTATTGAAGACCTTTAAGGTTATCAATGGTGGGAAGGTAGGGGTGGGTGTTAATCTATGGGTGGGTTGTAATACTAATTAAAAAATATAATAAATTATAAATAATATAAAATATATATATTATATAAATAAGATATATATATAT
>ML782318.1:239936-257509 GCA_009831015.1 Picea engelmannii | reverse complement strand
TGTACAGTGTGAATCATGGGGAGGTATTTAGGGTGATTTTGGCATTTTCATCAATAGAAATAGTACTTGTAGGATTACTTGATTGGTATACTAAATGACAGTGTAGTTTTATATGCCTAGGTCATCTCCCACTACCCTTCTTTAATATTCCATGCGATTTCTTCAATAACAGATTGCTTCCTACTCCATTTTCTGTTGTCATTTATTCTCTTGAAGTGGAAATTACTTTACTCTACTCTACCTTAACAAATGTGATATTGGTGGTCTTATATTCTCTTAGATCCAAATGTTTTAGATATGGGTTTCATTCTTTTACCACAATATTCTCATAATATTCCACAACTTTGGAACATTCACCCATTTCCTGTTTAAGCCAAACCCTATGCCTTCATTCTTTAAACTAGTGTTGCGCCTCTTTCGTCACCTTGGTGAGAAAATCAGAAGTGCTTGCAAGCTCAGTTGGTTCTGCTGAGAAGGACAACTGTAGAGAAAAGAGTTAGGGAAATAAAATAAAACTACAATTAAGAATTAAACTAAGAGATGCAATAAAAACTAAATTCATGAGCATAGGGACATAGAAACAAAAAGAACCAAATGACCCATGTCACCAATGTTTGAGGCTGATCTATTAGTTAAAACAAAGCACCAAGAAGAAAGGGGACTATGAGTCCCTTCTTCCTCCAAGGGAAGGCTCTTGGACCCTCACTAGCTAGGTCTTCTTACAACGAAGAAAAATGGAAAATGGTGCCGAAAGAACTCTTTACAAATCCACTCAATGGTGAGGTGGATTGTCCAATGTAATGGTGCCAATATATCTTTGACAAGAATGGAGTCCTCAAAACAATAGAGGCAACATAACATTACTTTGAATTCCTTGATAAAATGAGGTGCATTCATGGCTTTTTATAGCATTGCTTTGGGTTATTGTTTAACTGCTTTGTAGTGTGAAAAGAGGCCATTTAGGGCATTATTAGGTATTTGAATAGCCCACCACTCAGATCCAGTCCGGATTTGAGGGTCAAATCAGCTTGGGAGCTGAACCATAAGTGGGTGGGAGGCTGACCACTCTCATAAATGTGTCGTTTATCAGGTGCGCGGCTTTTTGTGCTAACAGTCGTGCATCATGCGCTAGTTCTGCGTTCCTATTCCGCGCATGCACGTGCGCGCCTAATGTATGCAAAGATCTCTTCAATTTTTCACTACTTTGTATAGTTTTTTTTTACCTTTTTGAATGTTGTGGTATTAATTCAGGTCCATGGATGACTTCATCACTATTTGACGATGTTGAGTTCTTGTAACCATGTGCTGATGAAATTTCAGTGATAACACCTAGGTTCCACTACAATGGAGTTTATAACCCTTTAGCCATTGTAGATAATTTGTTTCATCAACTTAGCGTCTATACCTCTGATATGCAATTCAAAGCTACCAAAAGATTGTTTTTCTTAATCAAAATGAGAAAGGTTTTTGGAGGATGTGCTTACCACATTTGTCTTAGTCATGGTGCAAGAACATATTGTAGAAGCCAAAAGTTCCCCCCCTTACTTTACCACTTGGAATTATACTTGAAGCTCTAACAATAGTTCTTCCTTGGTTGTCAATTCTTTTTGTAGCTATGCCATCATATAAGTACACTTATCCTCTTTGTGACCATCCAATTGATTCACCTCCTCTACTAGTTTCATAAGTCGAACATTGTACAAATACCAACTTGTGTAGCATTGGATATATACCCTCGATGTCTCCCTAGCTAGCCCCTTGTAGAATTTGAAATAAAATCTTATAAGGTGTGGAGTTCACATTGCAAGTCTCCAATCTTCTTCTCATATTATCACAACTTCTCTCTTGGTTTTTATTCTTCGCTTGACTATGCTCATTTGTTAGGGTCCTAACCCAGACATAGGTAGAGCAATACATTCAGATGTAATACAGGTCAATATTAATAAGGCCTTTCAATAAAATAGAATAAGGTGGATGTAAGAAGATCTAATAGAATCTTCCACTTCTAGAAAGATCTTCCTCTAGATGCTTCTCTTGATAGACATATTTAGTATAAATAAGGGTCAAGGGTATGAAAACCCTATCTTGGAGATTATTGTAACAGAGCGCTACTCGACTGAAGGTTTCCCCATCGAAGAGGCCCGCGAACATTGCTTTCTGAATCAAAGTGCTATTTTTGTTGTTGTTCATATATCATTTCTATGTTATTATGGAGATTATGCTGGTTATATTACTGTTATTCTGCCATTTCTACCATTTTATTTCTGTTCTGCATAATTTTTATATCTAGTATATTACAAGTGGTATCAGAGAACTTTTCTTGGCAGAAATTGTGGGAAATATTTTTCAGGGTAGAGATGTATTATGACGTCTTTAAGCCACAAAGATCTGTCGTTACACGCATAAACCCATGGTTGAGGGATTCATACACGCAGGAAATACAAGTGGTTCTTAAGAGCACATCTGTTGGCCACCCTTGTAACCCATGTGGGTACCCCTTTGAGTGGTAGCGCATCAGACAACACCTGTGTATGGATTGACGTATATTTCCTGAAGCCCTCTTTAGATAAAATGATCAGCCACTTGACTACTATAGTTCCACTGAGAACAAAACTTGGGAATACACTCTCTAGTACCTGGGTAGTCGGATAGTACGGTTAAGGGTATGGTCTATCCTCCTTAGTTAGTGCCCTGAGATATTGGACCGAGTACTATTGTTGGACCCTGCATGTATATTAGAGAGCTATAGCACAGGGAAAACCCTTGTCTGTAGAACCCTTGAATACCTAACCCTTGGGGGAAAGAAACATAAACAAATTAAAACAAACAAGATCTATTGCTGCGCAACTGTGTCCGGGTTGCCAAATCACTACACTTTTCTTACTAGTTAAGCATTTGGGGATTTCATCGCTGCAGTATTCTTCAAACCGGAGTATAACTCCGTAGGTGTAAAACTCACCATTATTTGAGACCTATTCCATTGGATTCATCTCTTCGCCCTTATCACATTCATCCATATCATTTTTCAGCAAATTTTTGACCCCACCCACCCCTTTTCAGTTCACCCATCCTCATGGCCCATACCCATAGCCAAGACCTAGAATCTCGCTTCAACACCTTGCAATATGGTCTCCTTGAAACCCAAAAAGAAGTGAAAAAAATCAGTGCCAATGTTTCCTCCATCGATACAACCATAAACACAACCATAAATACAACCATGCAGTCCTCAATGGAGGAAGTCAAACAAGAACTAACCACCCAGCTTGAATCTATCTTTGCATCACTCTACACCAAACTGAAGATCCCTACAGATGGCCCTTTCTCTAACGCACCTCAAAATATTGAAGGTGAACATTTGTCCGATTCCCATACCTTTCAACACCATCACTTTCAATGTGACCTATGCCTTATGCAGGTGGATGTGACAAAATTTGATGGCTCAGACTCCATTAGTTGGGTAACCCAAATGGAACATTATTTCTCTTTATATGGCATTACAGATGACTTGGAAAAACTCTTGTATGGTGTTCTCCATCTATATCAAGAACGCTGGCAATGGTGGCAATGGAGAAAAACTTTGTGTCAAGGGTTTATTGCTTGGATCCAATTTGTGACTAATATTTATGAACACTTTGACACTAACACCAACCATTTGCGCCATTTGACAAAGTTGAAACAATAAGGAATAGTAGAAGACTTCATAGCTTCCTTTGAGCACCTGGATTTTCGAACAGAGGGCATGACTGATGCCTTCTTTCAAAAGTGTTTTATCAGTGGCTTCAAGGATGAGATTTGGGCCCATCTCCTCATGGCTCAACCCCCGATTTGGGTGTAGGCTACTAAAAGAGATGAAGAAGCACAACAGTTTGTATCCTCTCAAAACCCAAAACCCTCCTTTATCCCTCGCCCTAAACCCGTAAATCCCACTACTCCCTCTGCCCCATTAAAGATCCAAAAATTGACTAGGGTTGAAATGGATGAATGCCAACTCAAAGGCCTTTGTTATAATTGTGATGAAAAATATTTCCTGGGCCACAAGTGTAAGGAAAAAAATATTTTTATGGCCATCTCCGAGGATATTTTGGAAGAGGATGTTGAAACTCCCCTTGTGTGTGAGTCACCTGAAATCACTGACATAAACCCTCCCTCAGACCCTTCCAAAGTGGAACTGGTCATTTCCCTCAATGCTCTCCCTGGTTTCTCCGCTCTCCAAACCCTCAAGTTAATCAGTTACATCAAGCATCAGAAGGTCATCATTTTGGTTGATAGTGGAAGCACCCATAATTTTATTCATCACCATATTGCCCAAGAAACTCATTGCTACATCCATGTTGTCAACGATTTCCAAATCATGATTTCCAATGGTGGTTCCATGAAATGTGGAGGGTATTGTGAAAATGTGTGTCTCCAAATCGATGACTACCACCTAAAATCCCATATGTTTTCTATCAACATGGGCGGTTGTGACATTGTGTTGGGTGCAGATTGGCTGAGGACTTTGGGTACTATTCTCATGGATTTTAAGGCATTAACCATGAAATTCGACCAGGAAACCCACCAATATAAATTCCAAGGCATCACTGTTGGTTCACCTGAGGTCATTATTTCCCATAGCATGGAAAAGATGCTCAAAAAAGGTCATTCTGGTGTCATTGCCCAACTCCATGCCATACAAGCAACATAGACACCCCCAGTGCACCAAGACCTCCAAGCCCTCTTTTCTAAACATCAAATGGTATTTTCCACTCCCCAAGGACTCCCTCCTTCCTTTGGTGTTCATGATCATTCCATTCCCCTTGTACCCGGAAGCCTTCCTCCCAATATCCGTCTGTATCGCCACCCCCTTTCACAAAAAAATGAAATTGAGAAAATGGTCCAGGAACTCCTTAATGCAAGCGTTATCTACCCTAGTATGAGCCCTTACTCTTCTTCTCTAGTCATGGTCCTGAAGAAATAAAGTTCTTGGAGAATGTGTCCTGACTTTCGTTCCCTAGACAATCTGACCATTAAAGACATATTTCCCATTCTTGTCATTGATGACCTCCTTGATGAATTGAGTGGCTCCCAATTCTTTACTAAACTTGATCTTCACTTGGGCTATCACCAGATATGTATGAAAGAGGTAGACATTCCCAAGATGGCCTTTCGAACTCATGAGGGCCACTATGAGTTTTTGGTCATGCCCTTTGGCTTGTGTAATGTCCCCTCCACCTTCCAAATCCTCATGAATCATGTCTTCCATCCCTTTCTCCATCATTTTGTCTTAGTTTTCTTTGATGATATCCTCATCTATAGCAAAACCTGGACAAACCATCTTACTCATGTGGATCAAGTTCTCCATATACTCTCGCAGCACCAACTTTTCCTGAAACAGTCTAAATGTGCTTTTGGTGCCTCAGAAGTAGAATACTTGGGTCATCTGGTTGGCAAGGATGGCGTCAGGGTGGATCCAAAAAAGATTGAAGCTATGAAAGACTGGTCACACCCAAAGTCTCTCAAAATATTGCGTGGATTTCTAGGCTTAACAGGGTATTATCGCAAGTTTGTTAAGAATTATGGAAAGATTGCAACACCTCTCACTGTTCTCCTAAAAAAGATCTCTTTCACTTGGACTCTAGCCGTTGTTCAATATTTTCAAACCTTGAAGATGGCCATGTGCACCACTCTAGTTCTGGCCCTTCCTTATTTCACAAATACCTTTGTGTTGGAATGTGATGCCTCGGGGAAAGGAATCAGTGTTGTCCTTATGCAAGAGGGTCGACCTTTGGCCTTCACCAGGAAACAACTATCTGAAAGGAATCTAGGAAAACCCATCTATGAAAAGGAAATGTTGGCTATTGTTCATGTCGTTGATCTGTGGTGCCCTTATCTCTTGGGGCAATGTTTCCAAATTAAGATAGACCATCAAAGCCTCAAGTACTTTCTGGAACAACGCATTTCCTCCCTGGAGCAACAAAAATGGGTGACTAAGCTCTTTGGATATGATTATGAGATCATTTACAAGAAAGGAAAAGACAATGTGGTGGTGGATGCACTATACCAAAAATATGAAGAAGAAGGATCCCTTTTTTCTCTTTCCTTCATTGTACCATATTGGCTCCGAGTTGTTCACCAGGAATGGATACAAGATCCCAAAAGTTCGTATCTGATCCAGCAATTGCAGACTAATGCTCCAACTCCCCCAGAGTACTCTTGGCTCTAGGATGAGATTTGATACAAAGGCCGTTTGTATTTAAGTAAAAAATCAAAGATTAAATACACGGTACTTTCTGAGCTTCATGCTACACCCACAGTGGGGCACTCCGGGTTCACCAAAACCTATGACAAGGTCAAACGTTCTTTTTTCTAGAATGGTATGAAACAGGACATCCGTAATTTTTTCACTAAATGTGATGTGTGTCAACGCAGCAAGGGAGAAACAATCAAATCTCTGGGCATAGTACAACTGCTTCCGATTCCACCTGCTATTTGGAAGGATATCTCTATGGACTTTATTACTGGCTTACCCAAATTTGGAAATAAATCAGTCATAATGGTGGTTTGGGATCGCCTTTCCAAGTATGCTCATTTCTGCGCTCTTCATCACCCATTTACTACATCCATGGTGGCTAAAATTTTCATGGACCAAGTCTTCAAGCTTCATGGCATGTCACGCTGTATTGTTTCTGATCGTGACCCAACTTTCACAAGAAATTTTTGGAAAGAACTGTTTAAGCTACAGGGCACCCAATTTCATCTCAGCACATCTTATCATCCCTAGACTGATGGTCAAACAAAATTTATCAACAAGTGTTTGAAAACATATCTGATGTGTTTTTCCTTTGAAAAGAAAAATCAGTGGGCTCAATGGTTACCCCTAGCTGAATGGTGGTACAACACTTCCTACCATACAGCTACACGCATGACTCCTTTTGAAGTAGTATATGGATAGAATCCACCTTCAGTTCTCTCATACTTACTGGGTACCTCAAAGGTCCAGACAGTTGACCAAACACTTACAGTTTGAGAGGATATTCTTTGTACCCTCAAAGAGAACTTGGTCATGGCACAAAATCACATGAAGCAACAAGCAGATGAAGGTCGCTCTGAATGTCAATTTGCAGAAGGGGATTAGGTGTTTCTGCGACTGCAACCATTCGAGAAAACTTTCCTCAAGGCCGAGCGTTGTCAGAATCTAGTGCCCAAATTTTATGGTCCTTATACAGTTCTCAAGTGTGTCGGACAAGTCACCTATCAGTTAGCTCTGCCCAGTCAGTCGAAGCTACATCCTATTTTTCATGTTTCATGCTTAAAGAAGGTGATTGAAACTAGGTGCCAAATTCAAACCAACCTTCCCAATTTAGCTGAAGAAGTATCCATTTGGCTACAACCAGAAGCAGTTTTGGACCAGAGTGAGCGTCGCCTACATCAGAGAACCATCAAGGAAGTGCTAGTCCAGTGGAAAGATACAACTCCAGTAGATGCCACTTAGGAACTAGCTACCATTCTTCAGCAGTTTCCACATCTCAAACCTTGAGGACAAGGTTGTTTTTAAGGGGGTAGACATGTTAGGGTCCTAACCCGCACATAGGTAGAGCAATATATTTGGATGTAATAGAGGTCAATATTAATAAGGCCTTTCAATAAAATAGAATAAGGAAGATGTAAGAGGACCTAATAGAATCTTTCGCTTCTAGAGGGATCTTCGTCTAGATGATTCTCTTGATAGACATATTTAGTATAAATAAGGGTCAAGGGTATGAAAACCCTAGCTTGGAGATTATTGTAATAGAGCGCTGCTCGACTGGAGGTTGCCCCCTCGAACAAGCCCGTGAACATTGCTTTCTGAATCAAAGTGCTATTTATGTTCTTGTTCTTATATCATTTGTATGTTATTGTGGAGATTATGCTAGTTATATTACTGTTATTCTGCCATTTCTAGCATTTTATTTCTCTTCTGCATAATTTTTATATCTGGTATATTACATCATCAATGACATTCAACTCTTCCAACATTTATCTTTTTAAATACTTTACCATGTTTGATTTCTCTTCAATGTGCACCTCCCAAAGATATACCACTCAGATACAAATATGATCCATAATTGCTTATTCTATGGCCAAGTCTATTCACCTATATGAATGTTATTAGATTTTAAAATTTGGGAATTAAATGTTCATTATGGTGCTAGTTTATTTCACCGTAATGTGTATTTTTTCACCAATTACTATTGTGTAATTGTCATGTGGCTATGATATTACTATCTCCACATTTTGATGTGTATCCAAACAAACAATTAAAAACAATAAACGCATGCAATCACATTCCATATAACATATAGGATTTACCGTAGAAACCCTAACAAAAAAAACCAACATCAAAGAGGAGGCTTACTTGGCTCCAAAGAATCTTAATAATTCTAAATTACGCTCAACTAGAACTATATTATTCCTATGATAGTGAATTTAGGATAATGAAAAAGGGTTACACCCTCAATCTTCTTTGGACACACAGAACTAGGAAAACACCAATCTACAACAAAGTTTTCTATTTTCTCTATATTATGGCCAAATAATTTCAATTGTGGTTTCATCTTATTTGTTGCTTGGAGGAGTATAAGACTAGGTATACTTGATTGTTGAAGCTAGCAGGATAAATCTTTTGGGGCTTCCATCTTCCTCATTCAATCTCTTATTGACCACCTATTTCCTCAATCCATTCATCTTTGATTATCTCCCCTTAGTTCATTGTCTTGATTAGGGCTGAATTCAATATGACATTCCTTAGTTGAGACTAGTCACCACTCCCTTGCTATCTTCCCTAAGAGTTTATATTTGGCGGTTGCATCCTGTAGCCTATAGCTATAAGGTCACCTTCATTTCCATGAATTTTCCTTCTTCTCAATGCTCTCCTCCTACCTTCGATGGTGCTTAATTAACTTTGTTTCCTAGGTGGCCAACATGAGTTGGGGTAAGTTGTTTTGCTAATTTTAATAGGAATTTCACTTAGCCCCATTATTTTATAGGCTTGGGGTAATAATTTATATTATATAATATATATTAATTAAATTAAAAATAAGTAATAAGAAAACATAAAAACAATACAAAACAAAAAATAATATATATTATATAATATATATTAATTAAATTAAAAACAAATAATAAAAAAACATTATTAAAAAAAAAAAAAAAACCATTCAAAACTCATAACACAACTAAATCCATGCGCCCATTCCATTCACGACAATAACCCCAAACCTCGCTCCCATTTCATTCACGATAAAAACCACAGAGAGCAGCCAAAACCCACACCCATTCCATTCATGGCAACAACCACAAAGAGTAGCCAAACCCCGCACAGGAGTGGAGACAACAACGAGAGTGCAACCCTAGGCACACGAGAGTAGCCATATTCGGCGAAATCCCACATGTAGGAGTGGAGACATTGAAAGAGGTAAATAAATGTGCCCTATCCAGCCAAAACCGTGCATGAGTGGAGATATTCAGGGTTGGGTCCCAGCTTCCATTTGGACATCGACTGAGGTGGAGGAGCCCCATTCGTCCAAACTCTAAAAATGGTTATGGTTCTCCTATAGTTGCTGCTAAAAATGCTAAAAATGGTTAAGAATTTCATTAAGTGGTATTTTTATTTTGTTTAAGAGACTGTGTGGTTCTCTTTCTCCCGAGGGGGTTTGATATCTCTATGTGGTTCCCAAATTTATTTTGAGTTGATCTCCTAGCACTCCAAAACCACAAAAAAATTGAAATCTGGGATAATAACTTCCAAACCCTATATTTCTCTATTTCTAAAAATTGAAATTTCAATGGTGATTTGGATATCACAATGGTTCTTTGTCTATCAAATTCAATTTCTAAACAAGCCTATTTGATAGCAATATTGTTTCATAATCTCAATAACCAAAATGCATCTTTGATAAATTTGGTTGCATCAACATAGTGCGCCTTTGAACTAGAAGAAGCAATGATGGTTTGTTTCTTACTCATCAACCTCACTACTCATTGGAACAAATAAAATACATTTTCACTTGTAGACATTTTCTTGTCCACATCTCTAACCCAATCTTCATCGACAAACCCATGTAAGTCAAAATATCATTACCTTGATTTTGATTACTAAGACATAGATGTTGGTTCCTTATACATACAATAATATTATTTTAACAACCATTCAATGTTCCTTTATTGGATCAAACATAAATATGCTCCTTATTCCCACTAAAGAAGGTGGGATTCATTCTCACATGACCTCAAGAGGGTTGATCCTCATTTCTCTAGTAACTTGCAAGCCTCCATGTTTAGGGACCAATTGTGAAAGAATTCATTGGGGAGGGTGAATATCAATTAGATATAGCTTAGGTTCAACCCCCCTCTCCTTTTGTACCCTACAAAAATAGTATTCTTGGATGAATATAAGGAAAGGGAAGACTGGAAAAAGGTGTAGAAAGATCCTAGGTACCATGGAAATGGTGACACTATCCAATTTGTCGCATATGATTTGAAGAAGGATTGTAGATATTAGTAGTAGTTAATTAGTAAGATAGGAAGTAGCAGTAGCTACATCATCATTTTTGTTTTCACAAGAGTGTGAAAAAAATTAATTTGGGAGGTGATGGTGGGCCTCCCAATTGTAGTATCATGAGGCCCATTTTTAATGTATTTTGATCATCTTTGTACTCTATGAGACCTCTATTGACCATGGTTAATATACTTGTGTTGTTTTTTTTGTAATTTATTGATTATGAAATGATTTGGATGATTGAGTGGGTGTTGTATACTATTTTAGATATGATTTTTATGATTTCATACACACCTAAGGCACCACTAACATATGGTTCAAGAAGGTTGAATTTCAAGGGTGTCCTTCTCCAACATTGCATGAGAGAAAATGGGGATTGTGTCCCCCTCATCAACCTCCAAGGACTTACAATCCTACAATCACCCAAGGAA
Organism: Picea engelmannii; assembly: GCA_009831015.1. Classification (NCBI taxonomy): domain Eukaryota; kingdom Viridiplantae; phylum Streptophyta; class Pinopsida; order Pinales; family Pinaceae; genus Picea; species Picea engelmannii. The sequence goes on along the minus strand of ML782318.1, from coordinate 246,562 downwards.
CCTAGTCCATCGTCATATCCATTTGAATCACTAAATGAGAGAGGATAACCTAGAAAAAAAATAAGTCCCTAGCACGTGCAACTATGCAACTATGCAACTTGAGAAACTTGATATTGAGCTTACTTATGAAAATTATGCAACTTATGCAACTTATGAAACTATGAAATTTTATGCAACTATGCAACTTATGCAACTTATGAAACACGAATTTGATGATATTCTAACTTGATATTGAGCTTACTAAGGAAGACAACACCATTTCATCCAATATCTCATCAATGAATGGAATAGGGAATTTCTCCTTGATGGTGATTTTATGAAGTTCTCTATGCAACTATGCAACTTATGCAACTATGCAACAAACAACTTGATATTGAACTTACTTATGCAACTTATTCAACTATGTAACTTATGCAACTATTCAACTTTATGGAACTATGCAACTTATGAAACTATTCAAATTATGCAACAATACTTTGATGATATTCTAACTTTATATTGAGCTTACTAAGGAACACAACGCCATAAGTTATGGAAGACTAAGTCATTGGTATTTATGAGGAACGAGGTCTAAACAAGTCCACACATACCCACTACATTTCCTAAATACGAATACACACATTTATGAGTTGTGAGATAAATAATATCACAAAACTTCATTTTTGGGGGGATTGGTTAATTTCTATAGATCATTTATTCCAAGATTCTCACACTTGACCAAATAACTTAACCAAATCTTAAGAGGGAATTTGAGGAAACAATGCTTCATCATCTAGAACAAGGTGAAACAACATGTTTTTGAATAATTGGACATGTTGAAGCTATGCACTAGACCTATGCTTACGCTACTATATATTTCTCATCATTTTGATATAGAAGATGATGCATACAACTATGGGATAGGTATTTTTCTGACACAACAATGTCATTCCATTTTTTTTTTTACTTAGATACATTCAATGATGGAATCCACAAATTTTTAAGTTATGATAGAGATATGTGCTCCATTTCTTAATTAGTTCACTAGTGGAGACACTATGTATAAGGAAAATAAATTGTTGTTCAATCTAACCATAAGCCACTACAAACAAAGAGAAAAATTGAGAACACAACACATATGAAATGGAATTTCTTATAGCAATTCCAATTGGTTATCAAACATTTACATTGAAGACATAAAAATGTACACTACTATTCGAGTTGACCACCAATAACATTTGTAGTGGTTCTTAACACAAAAAGATGTAATATAGAACACTAGCAAGAGTTCTACAATACACACATAAATTTTGTGAAAGTTTATGCAACCATTCAATAAGGATGCCACACTGCCTACACAAGACTTATTATTAATTCAGTTGATTTTCATATGAATAAAGATCGTTTGTATTGACTTGATAGGATTTGCTCACTTGCAACTGAACCTAGGTATTTTTTGATTTGGTAATCTCATTTCTTGAAGTTGGTTAGGAATTTTTTCACATCAAATATAGTTTCAACTTTACAAAAAAATATATATTCTCCATGTATGAGGCATGATGTTGAGCACCACCTCAATTTTTTTGTTGCATGTTCGATTGCTAAATTGAAAAATCACCATTTATGTATGTATAACCTTTTGATTATGTCATCTAGATATTATGGATATGTTAGTGTAGTTTTATGGTTCACCAATGGATAAATTTTAACATGAATGTATGGTTCACCATATCCATAAGAAAATGATGGCTCCTTTTCCATCCCCATGCTAACATATTTACCTCATTCCTTCAACGGTGCCTTCCATCTAGAATCAATGGCATGTGCCCTCACTTATGTCACCTTACAATTAATATTAGTTCCTTCAATGGTTCTTTTTCAAAATATTGATAATTATATCACATTACCATCATCAATTCCTTTGATGTTTCCTTTTAAAATCATCACTTCATGTCTTCATTCATGTCCCTCACAATAATTTCATCTCTAATTCCCTCACTAGTTGTAGGCTAGCATTTCCAAATTTCACCCTCCCTCAGAGTAGTTGTTTCCTCTCACCTCTCTTTCCTTCACTAGTTCAACCCTAGTGTGGTATCCTCTCACCTTCTGTCTCCTCTCTCTTTCACCATTGATTGAATGTTGTGCTCTCACAAAAATTTTAAATCCTTATGTGGCATTCCTCTTATGAAACAAGGATTTGTATCATTTTTTCTTTATCACATTGTTAATTTCAGTGTTTTACGCGAACACATTTATTCACAACATGTGTGTTCATAATTAAAATACCCCCTTTATGAATGAATTGCATGATAAGATATTGGTCAACAAGGTGAAGCCCCCATGATCCTTATGATTATTTAAGATGTGTACGGTGGTCTCTATAATCCTAAAAGTTTACTATGTTATAAATGATAACATTTGATTCAATGTTGTATAGGTGTACTAAGTGATATATGACATTTGCATGGTATTTTTTGGGTCATTTTTCTTCCATTTATCTGGATAATTAGATCATACTTTTTGTCATGAGCAGTACTGCACACATATTAATCTATCAAGAAATTATTTATTTTCTTAAAACCTCTTGCTCCTTCCCATATCTAGTTTTCATCGAAGTTTAAATTCTTGCATTTCATTTTCCTCTTGCATGGTTTAAAGAGTCGAGTCAAAATGCCATCAGTTTCATGACCACTCCTTTGAGTAACAACAACCTAAAATCAAGCACTAATTAAAATTTCTATAAAAAATTTTCTAGGGATCTTAAAACCCATCTTAGCTTAGGTGTAGAGCTTTGGAATAAGATTTTGAGAATAAGTTTCAAAAGATTCTAAAAAAACATAAATCCTTGAGTTAGGGAGTGAAATCCAACTGTTATATCACTGAATTTGGGAATCCCTTCTAACACAAGGGTCAATCATGAGATATCATTGGGGTCCTTAGAGTAATCAACCCTTCTTTTTTGGTCTTGGTGTCGACTATCCCCCCTCTACTTTGGTCTAGTAGGTAGTACCATAGAGGCCATAATCTTTTAGACTTCCTACACAAGGTGACACCACATGGAAGGAGTTGTTGTACCTGGGATCAACGTTGTCTAGACTCATTCAGACTCCTTGGAGGGTTTCCCACTACTCGGTGAGGTAACTTTCACCAGGGCATTAGTTTGTTAAGTAGGTTGTCAACATAATTTTCCCACCCACCGAAACTCATCCCCTTCACATATCCATTTTGCAATGTTGGATTCCATCACCAACTAGCGCTTCTTTGTGACAATGTTTGTTTGCATGCTTGACTCCTAGATTAATTAGTGTGTGTTTTTTTTTCTCCTTAGTCAGCCTTAGGATTGATTTTGTGTCTAATGAAATTGGTTCTGATTTAATTCCTCATTTGATCAATACAAAATATGTATACAATTAAAATAAAAGGGAATAAAGAGGTAACAAATAGCTCATACCTGACTTACATCTTATAATTCTCCAACATTGTTCTTTACACTTAGTGAAACAAACACCAAATGGAATAGTCTACTCAAGGTCAAAGGAGAATGTGTTTGGAGAATTCAAAATATTATCATAAACCCACATATCACATATTTGTACATGGACCATAGATTCATAATCTTCCATGAAGAGGTCTGGGAGAAATTCCTCCATGCAAAAATTTCCACATTAGAATTGTCCATGTCCTTGATGGAAATATATAAAATTCCCTTGAAGATATTTTAGTACTTGTCCTGCTTAAAAAGGATGATCCCATTCTTGAAGTGTTCAAAGACTACTTTTATCCCCACTCTATATGGTCGCACTGTGGGTCGCGCTGCACATAAGGGTTGCGTTGTGGGTTGCACTGCTCCCAAAATGAAACAAAGCCCTATTTTTTTCACAAATTTTTCTCTTTTTCTCTTGTGAGGGCTATAAATTTTCCATGATAGATGAACTTCCCTATGAATGAATTAGAATAATGATCTCCAAAACTTCATCCAACTTTCCTCTTTCTTCCTAGGTTTGTCATGGGAAAAACAAAAAAATATTGTCCGTTTTGTTGAAGGCAAAGAGGTTGAAATTTATCAATATCCAAAATTAGAGCACAAATACTTGAGTATAACTCAGTCACTTATATTTATTGGGAAGGTTGGATGAGCAGTTTTCTTTTAGTAAAATTGATAGGTTCAATCTTCAAGATATGTCTCTCAAAGATTCACTCTCTCAAAGATTCACCCATATCTCCCATACCCAAACAGTTGTTGGAAAAATGAGCGAGTTTTTTGAAGGGGAGATCATTCTTGTGAAAAAAATATCTCACTTTCCAAAAATACCTTTCCATATCATCAGAATCTATCTCCAAAAATCATGACCAAAGCAGGAAAATACAGATTTCAAATCTAGTCATATCCCTACATTCTAGGATTTGATCCCTAGAATGTTTCCATTGATGAAACAAAGTTTCACTTGCATGATTTTATAGAGGATGATATAATATTCAAATATATGTTGCCACCTTGACCCAAAAGTCTTCTTGACGAGTCAAATGTTTACCAAAATGAGAAAAAAATTCAAAAAAATTGAAATTTTAACAGAAGGGTCGTGTCGTGGGTCGCGTTGCACAGAAGGGTCGCGTTGTGGGTCACAATAATCCAAAAGTGCAACAAAACCCTATTTTTTCACAATTTTTTCTCTTATTTTCTTGTGAGGGATATAAATATTCCATGATGGATGAAATTCCCTGTGAATGAATTAGAATTATGATCTCCATAACTTCATCTAACTTGCCTCTTTCTTCATAGGTTCGTCATGGGAAAAACACAAAATTACGGTCCATTTTGTTGAAGGAAAAGAGGTGGACATTTATCAATATAAAAAATCAGAGCACAAATGCTTGAGTATACCTTAGTCATTTGTATTTATTGGGAAGTTGGGATGAAGATTTTTCTTTTAGGAAAATTGACAGGTTCAATCTCCAAGATATGTCTCTCACAGATTCACCCATATCTACCAAATCCAAACAAATGTTGGAAAAATGAGCAATTTTTTTGAAGGGGAGATCATTCTTCTGAAAAAACTCTCCCACTTTCCAAAAATACCTTTCCATATCATCAGAATCTATCTCCAAAACATATGACTAAAACATGAAAATGCAGATTTCAAAATCTAGTCATATCCTTACATTCTAGGATTTGATCCCTAGAATGTTTACATGGATGAAATGAAGTGCCACCTGCATGATTTTATAGAGGATTATATTATAATAAAATATATGTGGACATGTTGACCCAAAAATCCTCTTGCCAAGTCGAATTTTTACCAAAACGGGAAAAAAAAAAAAAATTTGAAAGTTTGACAGAAGGGTCACACTATGGGTCGCGCTGCATAGAAGGGTCGTGTCGTGGGTTGACTAGTAACTATATGGAATTAAAATAATAAAAATATTTGAGTCTTCCAAGCCCTTATTATCCTATTTATCTCAATTGATTAGACAAGTAGAAGGAAATTGCCTGTAGGGAGGAGTTGTGTGCCCCCACCACCTTTTGGGAATTAGCAACATAGTAGACCACATTCCCACCTTCAAAAGTAGGGGGTAAATCGATGTATTCATTAAGTGTTTCTATATTTCCTTCTTGAAAACTTGGACGTACATGATGATTGTAGTCTTTCTTTACATAAACTGATTTTTTCCCCTTGTAGGCCTCCAATTGGAGTAGTTCTCATGAAGATATTGTTAGCGTTCTCCCTCCTTGGATCGTTGTCACTAAAAACTTTGTCGCACATTGAATTCTTACATAAGACACTATATAATTGAACAAAATGATTCATTTTTTACCACACCAATCATTAGTTTGTGAATCTCCCACACCCATCTTCTCAACTAAGTTATACATGTCAAGTGTTGCAACCCAAAAAAATTCCACTAAAGTGTTCCTTGTTGTGGTGTTCTTTCTAGTGATTCACTTGCTACCTAAAACCTTATCATGTCGCTGTGTAACAACCCTACTTAAATATATGTATAGGGTTCTTAATTATAATTAATAATCTGGCTGGAAGACTGTATGTCTGGTTGACTTATTTTTTTGGTGTTAGGGGTTTGATTTTGGTTTTTTTTTTTTAGACTCATTGCAGGGGGCACTGGGTTGTTGGGGGTTTTGGGCATGGGGGCCAGGATTCCTTTCGGTTTCCTGGAGCTATGGAACCATATAGGATGCTCCTAGTTGGCTGGGAGGTTAGTCAGTTTGGGCAGAGTTGTTCAGTGCATCAGGCAGCAACAAAGCAACAGGCTGGACAACCGGGTCAACGGAGAAATTAGCATCAGGAGGAGGTAAATTAAATTTTATTCTGTTAATTTATTTTCATGTTGTAGATAGATTTGAATTTCTGCAGAATATTTATGCTTGTAGGATGTGAATGAATAATTTACGTATTTTAGGGAAATATATGTTAATTGTGTTAAATTTTGGATTTAATTTAGTATGGTCACTACACACGGTATCAGAGCTAATGTTCACAATATGGAGCCTTAAAGGGCCTACCTACCCACCTACCCAACTTAAGAATGGAAATGTACCCACCCAGAAATTAGATAAATCTGTTCCAAGCTCCATCCCCAGCTCCACCTAACCTGTAAGACAAGCACACTATTTTTTTTATTATATATAAAGA
>ML782318.1:203178-233663 GCA_009831015.1 Picea engelmannii | reverse complement strand
AAAAAGATCCCTTCTCCTACAAATACTCTTTAGGGTTTAACCATTAACCATATGTGAGTACATACCTCGGATAGCATTTGCAGGTAGTGGCTCCATCTGGTAGCAGCGGTAATCATTACCAAAAAATTCAAGAGTGATTGCAATTGGTTCTACGGCTGCAACTGCAATAGGTACTGCAACTACAACAGGTACTGCAACTGCAACTAGTTTTGAGACTGCAACTGCAACTTAGGGTTTTATGAGGAAACCCTAATTTTTCAAACTTCAAATTTTGAAATTCTGATCCAGGGGATAGGTGCGTTGAGCTGAGGCGAGTTAGCTAGTGCATTCAGATTTTCGAAAGTCCAACTTTTACCCCTTCAAATCTGCTCTGTGGATTTCTGGATTGGTGCTTCTGGTTTTCTGGTACTTCTGGTGCTTTGGTACTTCTGGTACTTCTAGTACTCTGGTTTTTTGGTTTTTTGGTACTTTGTGAAACTAGGGTTTCACTTTCCAAGAGATCTAGCCATTGAAAAGGTGTGCTCTAAGTTCCAAAATGATCCTTGGGGGAGGGCGCAACTTTCTAGGAGGTTAGGGAGCTGGAAATACTCTCTTATTCAAAACCCTAATTTTTGGGTACGGTAACAATGACATTTTTCCTCTTGCAGATTGTGCTTTGTTCAGGTTGGATTTGATACCATGTTAATGTTTATGCCATTATTATAGTTCTTTTCATTTCATAAGATAAGAGCATAATAGGAACAAGATCACTGAGAAATACACATCCACAAGAGACACAACATTTATCCTGGGAAACCCTCTAGGGGAAGAAAACCCAGCAAAATCTTCCTTATCATAAATAGCTTATACAATGTTCAAGAGATAACTCAACCAATACAGAAAAAGTCCTCCTCAAGAGATGCACCACCCTTCTTCTCCTCTCACCAACTTGAAATTGCAGCTTGCCTCATAAGAGAATGAGCAAGTGAAGTGTGTGTTTGAAGTGAGGTGCTAGCTTCTTATTTATACAAGACTGGCATGTGTGAAAGGTCACAACTGGCAGGGCCGACCTCTCACTTTGGGTGGGTAAACCCACCTTTAATTAATTCCGGGTCTTCCATAATAACTGTTGGCGCCGAATTCTTATTTTTTCCTTTATAATTGTTCGATGACCAATCCGCAAAAGGGGATTTGGTCCTTATACAATTATCGACATGATTAATCCAAAATGGGGATTAATCCAATAACAATAATAATAATTATGACATGATTAATCCACAATGGGGATTTAATCCAATAATAATAATAATGATCTTCGCAGTTACATTATTTCAACACACACAACTTATTTGGACATGTTGAATGATACCGAAAGGAATCAAGCCTATGACCGGGCCATTAGGAAAACCATACGAGGCCCTTGTCACATTCTCGATATTGGGCACTGGCTTATTATCCATGATGTCATTACGTGCCATGAGTGAAACAACATCCCGTTCTCAAGACCATCCAAAGGAGGGTCTGGTCACATCTTGTGAGGCTTATCTTCCAATGGTAAAGTTGGCTCGAAAGGTTTTGTGGATGAATGGAATGGAGGGTAGAATATGGCTTATTAACAAATGCTCCAATGAGTTACAAATTGGTTCTGACTTACCTTATCGTGCAGATATTCTAGTAGACTTGGAAAAAACATAACTTTACACTTATTGTGCACCTATTTTCTCTCCATTGCTTGGAAGGTCTACAAGAAGAAGCCAATTGCAAAAAAAAACTGATACATAAATAATTTTTTTATTATTAATAAATCCAAAAAATATATATATGCAAGACAAACGCCCAAGTGCCTCAGCCACAGAGCTGCTAAACTCAACATACCCCGATATGCACAACAAAAAGAATTTATTTATTTATTAATAAAACAAAAAACAATATATGCAAGACAAATTCCTAAGCACCTCAGCCATAGAGATGCTAAACTCAACATACCAGACAACACTCAACGCAAATTAAGTGGAGGGTATCTCATGAGGAGCATTGTGTTTACACCGTGCCTCAGCCACACATCTACCAAACTCAACATACAACCCAAGCACAAGGGCCGGACACCAGCGCACAAATCATTCACCAAGCAACAATACAAGCTAGCGACCAACTCCAGAAACCAAACACCTGACAAATGAGGAGGAGAAGCCATGAGAAGAGGCCATGGCGGCCGACTAGGTAACCAGAGACCTCGCAAGAAGAAACATTGAGGAAAAGAAGAATTAGGGTTAAGAAAAAAAAGGTTAGGGTTTAGAAAGGAGGGTGTTGGAAGAAGCAAGGCGGGCACGTGGAATCCATGCATGCCCGCACTTGTTTTTAAATTATTTTGATGTTCTTAAATTTAATTTTTTTTTTATAAATTATGTGTGTTCGTTTACATTTTTTTATTTTAGGGTAAAGATAATTTAGGTTCATTTAGTTGAAATTAGTTTAAGGTTAATTTAGGTTAATTTAATTAAATTAATTTAAAGTTAATTATCTTTAAAAAAAAAATTAAAAAATTAAATCAAATTAATTGTATATTTAGTGTAAAGTAAACTATATTAAAGTTAATTAAAATGTTAGAGGGTCCATGGGTTTTGAACCCAAGACCACCCACCAAGCGATGCACCTTAAGAAAATAAATAACACCAACGCGCCACACATATCACTTTTACATATAAATTCACATATAAATAGTTTAATTATCAATAGTAACAAAGTAATAGCCTGAAGAATAATCTCTTATTATCCAAGCGCCAAGCTCATGAGACCATACACACAACTCATCGATCCAAGCGCCAAGTCCCTCCACTCCATTCCACCAGTCAAAGTCAAACACTAAGCTTCAATGCATCCCCTTAGATTCACTACATCATATGACCACAACTCAGGAAGCAATACATAACCACAGCGCACAAGTGCTAAGTTCCAATGCTGAAAGCCACTCTACAATCCTTAAAGACTCACACCTGTAGCCACCAAGACGCACAATTCAACACATATGTACAACGAACCTAGGAAATCTCATGAGTCAAGCATCGAAGGATAATTAGTTGTAAGCAAAAAGTTTAAAGGACTTAGACTAGGACAAGAGGGAAGGAGGCGTCATACGCACTAGGAGAGTAAGCAAGAGGAATCGATGAGTATGGTGCAAGGCTAGCGTAGCTACAGGGAAAGGGAACCAATATTTTTCTTAAGCGAGGAAATCAAGCTTAGATGCTTTATCCCTAACCTAGCCAATCCCCTAAAGAGGGTAATGTCTGTTTACAGACAAGTAAAGAAAAACGTACGCCTAACCCTGTTTCTAGTTTGAGTAGCACCAATTTGAAACATCCTTGAACTCACCCTGACAACTTTGGTTGATGTAGGTTAAAGCATACAGGATGGTTAGGAATCGAGGGAATCGAGGTAGGAGAGCATCGTCGCAGGCACCACCAACACTGCCAGCGCCAACACCACCATCCCCTGAACTAGCTCTCATATTGCACTCGTTAGAGGCCATAAATAAAACTTTAAAGGGGCGACAACCAACATAGACCGAAGTGGAACCCCCACCGTCTGGAATGGGTACTCAAGAAGCATCAAGGGATTCAAGGGGAGGACCTCCACCCAAAGAAATCACTCGAGAATTGCAGAAGATCAAACTTCCAGAGTTTGCTGGGGGTTGCACCAGTGAATGTGCAGAAGCATGGTTGGAAGGCATGACAAGGTGTTTTACCTTAAGGGACTATGCATCCAACTCAAAGGCGAAGATCACAATTTTTCAGCTAAGAGACAACACCTTGAACTGGTGGGGCAACCTGGAAAGACAACTGCACCTTATCCCAGACACATTATCTTGGGAAATTTTCGAGGAGAGGTTCTGAAGGAAATATCTGCCAGCGTACTATGAGGAACAACAGGTAGGGGCATTTCATGCCTTAGTACAGGGAAACAAAATTGTAGAAGAATATGATATCTGATTTATGGAATTGGTCAAATATGTTTCTTATATGGATAATGATGAACGACAGGCAGAGCGCTTCGTCTATGGATTGAACCCTAAGATAAGAGCTATGGTGCGGATGTGGAAACCGTCTTCAGTAGTAGAAGTTGTGGAAAATGCACGTTATGTGAAGGAACACATGAACTTAACCGGGGGTAGAAGATTGACATTTTCACATCGTCCTAGATTCATCAGGAAGGCCCCTAGGACATTTCCCAGGGGAGGGGGCTCAAGGCCACCACCATATGGTAATAGAGTCATTCCAAGGATAGTAGCCGCAAGGATTTTAATGGAAGTGAGTGAAACATCTCGTTCATCACCAACGACGCAGACAGGTCCACGACCATCTCAGGGACCAGCTAATAGGGGCAGGGGTTCTAGGGGAAGGAACTCATTTCATAGACAATCACATAACAATGCATAGGTTCAATCTCATGTTACCTGTTGGGGGTGCAGAGGACCCCATTACCAGTGTGACTGCCCAGAGTTACAATTAGGGTTCATGCATAGAGAAGGAAAGGCACCGATGGGGAGAGAAAGTAGTAGCCACTGGATTTACACAACGATTAATAATCGCCAGGCCGAACATCAATCCATGGTGGTGGATTCATTAGGTACACTAAATCATATCAACATTAATATTTTATTTGATTCTGGTGCTACATATAGTTTCATTTCACCATCTGCATTAGAAAAGAGTGGGTTGGCAGCCTATGAGCACGATGACTTTAAACAAGTCGAGATGGCTTCGGGGGAAAAACAAGCGGTAGGACCTAGTGTTGATAATTTCATAGTATACCTGGGAGTGTGTACTACCAGGTTGAAGGTATATGTCACTGTTCTCGGGGCATATGACCTAATCATTGGAATGGATTGGTTATCAGCTCACTGAGCTTTGGTAGATTGTTTCGCAAAGAGGGTGCTTTGTGTCGACGATGAGGGAAGGCCAGTAGAGATACAGGGTGTACGGAGAAAAGTGTCATTATGCTTTATATCAACTATGAAGGTTAAGAGATGCTTGAGACAAGGGTGTCTATTATATGTAGTCGAAGCATTGAATGAAAGGAAGGGACCCTCATTGGATCAGTACCCAGTATTGTCATAATTTAAGGATGTTTTTCCGAACGAGTTACCAGGGTTACCTCCTAAGAGGGAGCTTGATTTTACTATTGAGATAAAACCTAGTGCAAAACCAATTTTCAAAACTTTGTATCAGATGATAGCGCCAAAACTTTGTGAGTTGCAAATGCAGTTGAAAGAGTTACTGGACTTAGGGCTAATAAGGTCCAGTGTTTCACCTTGGGGTGCACCAACAATTTTTGTAAAGAAGAAGGATGGATACTTACGACTATGTATAGACTACAGGGACTTGAACCATGATAAAGTTAAAAATAGGTACCCGATGCCACAAATAGATGACCTCTTTGATCAGATGAAAGGAGAAACAGTATTCTCAAAGATTGATTTGCAATCAGGGTATCATCAGTTAAGGATTAAGGAAGGCGATATCCCAAAAACTACCTTTCGAACTCAGCTTGGACATTACGAGTTTGTTGTAGTACCTTTTGGATTGACCAATGCACCAACAGTATTCATGAGCCTCATGAACAGTGTATTCCGGAAGTACTTAGACCATTTTGTACAAGTCTTTCTAGATGACATCCTCATCTATTCCAAGAACGAAAGAGAACATGAGGAACACCAACGAGTAGTGTTGTCCTACCTTAGGGAGAACAAATTGTATGGGAAGTTGTCAAAGTGTTCCTTCTTCTAGAAAGAAATTCATTATTTAGGTCATATCATTTCTGGCGAAGGAATCTTTGTGGACCCAAAAAAGGTAAAGGCCATTATGGAGTGGCCAGTGCTGAAAAATGCCCATGAAGTGAGAAGCTTCATGGGGCTAGTAGGTTATTATAAGAGATTTGTGGAGGGATTCTCCAAAATAACAAAACCCATCACCCCCTTGCAATGCAAGGGGGTCAGGTATGAATGGAAAGAAGAGTGTGATAGTGCATTCATTGAACTTGAGAGGTTACTAACTAGTGCGCCAATTCTACGAGTACCAGATATGGAAAATGACTTCACAGTCTGCACGGATGCCTCGAAGCAAGGGCTGGGGGCCATGCTAATGCAGGATGGAGGAGTGATAGCTTATTCGTTAAGGAAGTTGAAGAAACACGAAGAGCTATACAAAACTTGTGATTTAGAGTTGGCAATTGTAATGGTAGCTCTGAAACTTTGGAGGCACTATCTTGTGGGGTGAAACTTTGAGCTCAAAACGGACCATAAATGTTTAAAACATCTCTTCACTCAAAGGGATCTAAATGCTAGGCAAAGGCGATGGAGTGAGTTTATAAGTGAGTATGATTTTGATATTTTGTACATCAAAGGAAAGGAAAATGTGGTCGTAGATGCCTTGAGCAGGAGACCACATATCTTCTCCTTGGTACCCTTAAAGGTCAATTTGAGGGAACATGTGTTGACACAACTCCAAGGAGACAGTTGGTATTTAAAGGTTACTTCAAACCTCCAGAGCGAGAGGCAGTTAGATCCAAAGTATAAAGGATGTAGTATGGATGTAGATGAATTGTTAAGATATTGAGGAAGGATGTACATCCCTGAGAATGGGGATATTCGAAGCATCATACTGAAGGAATCCCATAGAGAACTTTATTGTGCACATCCGGGTGTGAAGAAGATGCACGCACACATGAGGAAGCTCTTCTTCTAGGTAGGAATGAAACATAATGTAGTCCATTTCATCACCAAGTGCCTAGAATGTCAACAAGTGAAATCCGACCACCATCACCCGGCAGGCCTCTTACAACCACGTGATGTCCCTATGTCCAAGTGGGAAGTCATCTCTATGGATTTTGTTGTCAGGTTACCGCTCACATCTCATAGACACAATGCCATTCTTGTGATAGTGGATATGTTAACCAAGAGTTCTCATTTTATTCTGGTTAGAGACACTTACGATGTCACTGATGTGGCACGTGTGTTTGTAAGCGAGGTTATCCATTTTCACAGGATACCTAAGAAGATTATTTCCGATAGGGACTCCAGATTCACTTCTAGGTTTTGGACAAGTTTGTAGTCAGCGTTGGGGACTTAGTTGAACTTAAGCACAACTTATGATCCCGAAACAAATGGGAAAACTGAGAGAGTAAATCAAGTCATGGAAGACATCCTCAGGATGTATGTCATGGATAATCAAAGCCAGTGGGAGAAGTACCTACCTTTGGTAGAGTTTGCCTACAATAATAGTTTTCATAGCTCCATCGGAATGCCACCCTACGGAGATTTGTATGGAAGGCCATGCAGAACGTTGTTGAGTTGGGATAGACTAGAAGACCGAGTAACAGTTGGGCTAGAATTGATTCAAGAGATGGAGGAACATGTGATTCAGATTAGGCAAAGACTATAGGAAGAACAGGATAGGAAGAAAAGTTATGTGGATGAACACAGGACCGACCAAAGTTACGAAGTAGGAGACCAGGTTTTCATTCGTATCAGGCCTAATAAGTGTACCATACAGTTCGGGAAGGGGAAAAAGTTGTCACCTCGATTTATAGGAACATTCAGAATCCAAGAGAAAATTGGACTTGTTTCCTATCGTCTCGTACTGCCACCCCATTTGCATAAAACTCATAATGTATTTCATGTATTTGTTTTACATCATTATGTTGCTGATGAATCCCATAAACTAAATTGGAAGGAATTGCAGGTATCGGATGTGGGAACCCTCACGGTAGAACTGTTACACATATTGGACTGTAGAGTCTGACAGCTCAGGAACCGTCTGGTAGACCAGGTTAAGGTCCAATGGGACAAGTATAGTCCAGGATCTTCTACTTGGGAAGATGTTGAGACATTACGACGAGACTATCCCTCACTTTTGACCACCTCGAGAATATGTTTCTTGAAGGTGGGGTGTGTGTAACACCACCTTTTGAATTAGACAGCTAGGATTACCTGAGGCCTATATACTTTATTTTCTAGTCACAGTGAAACTATTAAGTGATACACTTAAACTTTAAAATTTATGAACTTTTATGAATGTTTAAATGTTATTGATGATGATGTATGTAATGCGATCTATTATGTGAATGTAAATTTTACGAATGTTTAAATGTTATTGATGATGATGTATATGATGCGACATATTGTGAGAATGTGAATTTAATGAATGTTTAAATGCTATTAGAATGATGTTGGATATGATGCAAGATATTTTGGTAAATGATAATCTTATGAATGGGTGTCAAAATTGAATTATGGGATATTATGAGATCTATTTCTAACTGGAAAACTTTGATGTTAAATTGTTGGTACAAGGATACCAAATAGAAATGATGTTTGTATGTAATTACATGATGATAATGCATAGAAATGTATGAGTTTGTGTTACAGACTAATCTACAGGTTATGGGCTATGAAATAGCCAATGTAATGATGATGAAAGTGGATATCATGACCACTAGCTGAGAAACATTATGGTACAAATATTGAATGTAAAGTTATATTGGTTTGGATGCATTGCTATGATATGTGGACAAGTGCAGGATTTCAGGTGATGAGACTGCCCAAAACCGAATAAACGATGACAAAACTCCCAGCAACATAGTGCCACTGTATATTCCATTGTAGGGTGTGGACCCTAGTTATGATTAGGAGGGGTGGAGGAATTTCCCACCATGTATCCTCTGAAACCTGAAGTCATGGGAGGACGGTGTTAGCTCATGCTCCCCAAGACGTGTGATGATGAATATCAGTTGCCTACTAGGGAAGTTTGGTCAAGATAGTGACACTTCCGCTTACAGGTTCTATTTGGAGTTAGGTCAATATAGTTGACGCTCCAAGATAGTCTAGCAAAGGAAGGATAGGAATGGAGATGGAAGTAAGTTACGGAGGAAGGATGAGTAGAAATAGTTGAGAAAGTATGGAGATTTGTCTTATGGTGGAATTTAATGTTTTCCCTTCTAAGAAGAAAATGTGTATATATGAATATTCATAATTTCATAACTAAACCACAATTGTCTAAATAAAATTGTTGAACTGGATAATTGTAATTAAAGGATTTCTCAAACATTTGATTGGTTTATTGTCTCATATAAAAGATTAGTCTTGTTGATTGGATTGGATGCATACCTAAATTACTAAAGGATGATAGTTATTGATTATTAGTACATGCATGAGACTTGTATGTACTAGCTACACATGCATTTCTTGTACATGTACACTAGTATGTATGAGTTTTCTTAACTTACTTACTAATAATGTCGGTTAATTGTTATTAATGTGTGAACCATGTTTCTTTTTCTTTGTACCATGAGATACATTAACTTCGGGATAAAGTTTCCTGAAGGGTGAGTGTATGTAATGACCCTGCTTAAATAGATGTATAGGATTATTAATTATAATTAATTTGATAATCTGACTGTCCTAAAATGTTAGCTAAATAATAATTATTTCTTAAATAATATTAACTAATTGATTCTACTCATTACGTCAGGATGGAACGAAACGAATCGCCAATGCGGCTAGGGCCCAAACCCTAGCCGCCATCTGAGTTTGCAGGGCCGCGGAGCTTCGTTCGTAGTTGCAGATCCAGGTTTCTCTCAGCATTCAGGACACGACTTGGAGCCTCCATCGCTCTGATATTTGTTTGCTTGGGCGCTGAGCTCATTTGTAGCTGCCGATCCAGGCCCCATCACTTTCAGGACGCGATCCGAGGGATGAAACATGACCTCCTCGCCTGAGAGCGTTTTGGTTGATCGACGTATCCAGCGTGCCCCCCCTCTGCGTACGCATTTCAGAACAGTGGTAGCCAGGTGAACGCCGCCCTGCCAAGATGCCTGCGAATCCGACCGCCAAGACTGTGGAAGATTCACTGGAAGCTTTTAAAGAGTTAGTCCGAAAGGCAGGAGCTAAACCTAAGCTCTCCCCTCCGTCTAAGTTTATTAAGAAGTTGGATGAGATCCCTTCTCTCGAGATTTCTCCAGAGGATCCCTGCAACTGTGCTCTCTTTCTGGCAGAAAGGACCCTCATTGGAAAGTTTACGGGGTTATGGCCCAACCCCAAAACGGTGGAGGCATGGATTGAGGAAAGATGGGGGCCGATGATACAGGGTAGCATTCTTCGGAGTGCAGTAGGCAGGGGTTATTATGCCTTCAGCTTCTCAGAGAAAGAGGATCGTGACCTAGTCTTCAGATCTGGACCCTATTTCATGGGGTCGAGAGGACTGTTCTTACCCCCCTGGACTCTGGATTTCAATCCCGGAGTCGAGATCACTGCAGCCCCTGTTTGGGTTAGGCTGCCTCACCTCCCCCTGCACCTCTGGGGAAGAAGCACTCTAGAGGGCATTGGAAACAAGCTCGGGAGATTCCTGGACAATGCGAAACCGAAAGAGGAACAATTCACCTGCGCTCGTATTTGCGTTGAGGTCAATCTCGAGGAAGGCCTACCGGAAGCCATCAAGCTCTCCCTGGGGGATTGGTGCCATATCCAAGAGCTGGACTACGAGAAGATCCCCTATAAATGCCTCAGGTGCCATGAGTACGGTCATTTCGCAAGACGCTGCCCCAAAGTCACTGAGGAGCCGGGACCAGCCAAAGAAGAGGATTTTCAGCCAGTATCGTCCCGACGAAGGCAATCAAGGCGAAAGGAACCGACTCCCCAGGCTCCAAAAGCCATTAATCCAACAAAGGCAAATCTAGAAAATAAAAACAGCTTTGAAGCGTTGAAGGATGATGACGCCCCAGATCTCGAAGCAGCAGAAAGCCTTCCGGTCCCCACCCCCCCAGGCCCAGTAGCTGCGAGAGATTTACGGGCTTCAGTTCCGGACCCCTCTTCCTCGGCAGGTCTGACTGATTCAGTCCCATCTAGCGAGTCTATGGAAACTTCTGAAACTGAAGACATCTCAGTCCCGTCTCCTCCCCTTACCCGAGGACGAAAGACCAACAAAGCGCGCAGAGAAAAGGAGGCGGCCTCCAACATTGTTTCAGGCTCTCAGAAAATGCTGGATCCCTTCATTAAGAGGAAAATTCCTCCCCCCTCCGGTTGATGTATTGCTTCTGTCTTCTATTGTGCTCACAGTTTGTGAGAATTTATACATGTATGCAGTGTTTGTCATTTTTTCAAATTAGTTCAAGAAGCAGATGGAATTGGTTTCCCAAGGCATACATAAGAAGGTTGGCAACTCTGTTAGAGGTCACCAACCTTCTTCAAATTTGTAACTCTCTGATTCTGGCATTCCAGAATGCCGTCTAATGCAACATAACCGTTTCCGTTAAAAAAAAAAAAAATATTAACTAATTGATTATTATTAATTACTTGTTCATATCTATCAATGATTAATTAATTATTAATTGACTCATTAATTATGGGAGTAAAAAATTAAAGGGGTTAATAATTTAATTTATTAAATACTTACGTATACGGGGGGGAAGAAACATTAAATAAGGGGATAAGAAACATTAATGGAGGGGATAAGATAATAAATATGGGGATTATTTTTCTGGGAGGAGGATGAGGAATTATTCGAGGGGGAGAAGACTGTACGTCTAGATGGCTTATTTTTCTGGTGTTGGGAGTTTGATTTTGGGTTTCTTTTTTTTTGAGAATCATTGCAGGGGGCACTGGGTTGCTAGGGGTTTTGGGCACGGGGGCTAGGATTCCTTTCAGTTTCCTAGAGCTAGGGAGCTAGACAGGATTCTCCTAGCTAGCTGGGAGGTTAGTTGGTTTGGGCAAAGTTGGTCAGTGCATCAGGCAGTAGCAAAGCAACAGGCTGGACAACCGGGTCAATGGAGAAATTAGCATTAGGAAGAGGTAAATTAAATTTTATTCTGTTAAGTTATTTTCATGCTGTAGATAGATTTGAATTTTTGTAGAATATTTATGCTTGTAGGATGTGAATGAATAATTTATGTATGTTAGGGAAATATATGTTAATTGTATTAAATTTTGGATTTAATTTAGTATGGTCACTACACGCAGACCTATCCAACCTATAAATTCACACTCTTCCATATTTTACTACGATGTATTCTCCATTAATCTTTATCATCCCTTTTCTTCACCAAGGCATTGACACTTTTTTTATCGCAACTTAAGACAAATCACTATGCAACATATGCACAACTTGTTTCACTCTAGTGAGTAACTCACCCATATTGCAATGCATCTTTCAATGTGTGTGGCTACACCATGTCAATTTCCTAAGTCACAACCGACTCATCCCATTTTCCTTCACCTTGATCAAGATAGTACATTTCAAAAGTGAATTTGTTCTTTATGGGAAAACAAAAATCCTTACATCCTCCCCCACTTATGTTCAATGTTTCCCCAACAACATCCTTGTAAATTATACATGTCTCTGTCAACTAACTACTATACTACATAGACTCACCATCCATTTTCAATTAAACTCACTTAAATTTCTTCACAGTTCCACACACACTTGTACTTACCTTCAACTCCAATTTCCCATGCCTTAGTACACCTTTGTCTTCATGCCTTCAAACAAGCTAGGTATCTGGTCCAATTATACATCAAAAACCATGAAAGTACATCATCATGTATTGTAGAATGAAACACTCCTACTCATATTTTCTAATGCACTTCTTTGTATGTGATTATCTCTTTAGTAGACTCAAGTTCCTTATCTCACATTTAAAATATGCTAATTCCTACCAACTTACACCAAACTAGGAACTTACTTTCTTCTAGGGTGCTTTGGATACACTACCATCTTCCAAGATAGTAGTGAGTCATCCTATGAATTTGTTTAGTGGTAAAAGAATGGAAAGTGGCCACCAATGCCAATAGACACACTAACATTTGAATCCATTACTTACTTAAAGTTTACAACATTTTTTCTAGAACAACTTAAGTCAAATGAACCATCCAACAAAAGTTTAGACCATCTTGATTCTCTAAATAGTGATGCAGACCCCCCTTCTTTCCAAAGGGATGCACGACCTCCCTATCTAGGATCGATCAAGAAACTGATTTGGATTGAATCTTTGGGTCTTTTCTAGACTCCAAACCCACTTACATAGGTCCTTTCTCCAAATGTGCAAGTCATATGAGACCCACGAGTTCTCCCCTTAACACTGTCCAACTTCCATGCGAACTGGGCGCTAGCTCTTCCCGAGAAAAGCACCTTCACTCCCGTGACCATGACTGTGGCCGCTCTCAATACCAATAGGTGCTTCATGACTTCATGTGTTAGGTGCTTGCACATGCATCAACCCCAACTCTCTGACTCCCAAAATCCCAAAGTGGGGCCTAGCACGTGCTAGCTTCTCCCTTAAACTTCGACGATGTGACCCCTCACTATGACCTGGGACAATCTCTCGAGCACTTCATGATTTCACATTTTGCGTCCTCAGAAGGTTTTATTTTCTCATATTCTCGATTTCTGAAACCCGAAATATGGGCTCTCCTTATGTGAAATCAATTGTCCACAATCTGTGTGATCCGACGATCTTTCTATATCCTTCATGAACTCGAGACTTCATGTTTCACGAAGTTGGAGGAATTCTCCCCTCTCTTCTCCCGATGTCTGATCTTGCGAATTTCTTGGGACCAGATCTACGACCCACACTTTCATTTGATCAATGACTATGATCATTTCACAAACTTGGGCAGGGATGATTTTAAGGATGGAAATTTGTTTTAAAATGTAGAAACCTTGGTGAATCTTACTAATCCTTCATATGCCAACTATAAATGTTTGGCGATATTTTTGTAAAAATATTCAAATTTATAAGGATTTTATATAGTTTTTATAAAATTTTGGCTATTTTTAAGGTAAAATAATTTTATCCTATAGAATTTGGGCGAATCATTTTTAAGATAGAAAATCTATTTTTTGGAAAAACCATGGAAAATTAGCCCATGAGTGAAATTTAGCCCCTAAAATCATCCATGAACTTGGGTTTCGAGAATTTGCTTATCCTGTGCACTTCTCAATGGTTAAAGCCTGTGCACTTATTTCTAGATCCAATGACTATTGGTCCACATGCTCAGATCTAATGGTCCATATATGATCTTATCCCCATGCTTCTTCTAGTCACTGGGTGTGAGCCTAACGGTCCATATTCTCTCCATAACCGATATAATGGTTATTTTCTCTCCTCCTCCTGAGATTTTAACTTGTCTGACTCAAAGTGTTTCTATGCCTTCAAAGGTATTTACCTTTGGACCTCCTGTAAGTTTGTCTCTCAGACTTCGACTACACTTCTGAAAAGTACTACCCCTCCCAAGCTTAGCCTTCATGAAGCTTTTGACTTCTCGCACACTCCTTACTTTTCATGGATTTTGATAATTTAGGTCTGAAATATTTCTCGAAGAGAAAATAGTCTCGCCCTCCTCGCGTTATCCTTTTTTCTCTGTGCACACTTTGCACCAGATTCTCATGCAGGTTTGAGTTCCTGTGGATGAATATGCCAACCTTGCAGCAGTCACTTTTCACTCTTGGAAAAGGGAAATTTTCATGCTATCTCTTCTGAGCTTCGGAATAAAAAAAGATCCCGTCAACACACTCCTTGTATTATGTGTGCACACTTTGCACCACTCGACAGAAGAGAAACAATTTAAATTTATCCTAACATTCATAGTTCCATCTACTCGTTAATAAATTCATTCATTCATTCATGAAATCACAATAACAGGGAATTCCAAACGATGTCCACACCATGCATTGTATCAATTTTCCTATGTTATATTCCAAAGTGAAAATGGCTACAACTGTAATGAAAAACAAAAACTGAAAACTCATAAATATCCTACTAACTTGCAGTTAGCCTCATTTGGGCCTACCAAGCCTCTATTTATATTAGAGGGCTCTTAGGGTTCCCCTTGAATACTTGTCTACATCAAACCCTAACCTACGAATATCTTAGTCAAGTCGCATTCTAGAGTTGGAGTGGAAACTCCCACTTTGCTTGTGATTGCTCAAGCATGCCTAAAAATATTTTTCCAGTGCTGAGTTAAGGCCGACTTCAAAATATCTGTCGTAACTTCCAACGTTGAGATTGCGTATAGATTCCCAGACGCTGATAGGTCCTAATCTGCGTTCTTTGCAACGATGCTCCTACATCATGATCCCCTTGAAAACAATTCATGGACTCTTGTCCATGAGCTCCGGCATCGACTTTCCATGCTTCTAAATAACAACTTCATTTTCCCAACTGGAATCTTCTATTGGGTGTCCCTTCCACTTGACCAGATATTCAAAATATGTCTTCCTTCTAGTCTTTTTTCCAATCCTCTGATTAACAATATTCTCCATCTGTGGTTTTTCTACTATAGGAATTTGTTTCTCCCACTGAATCTTCTCTTGATCTTCTTATCCCTCGGTTTCATCCTTCCTGTAAGGATAAAGGTCTGAAACATTGAATATGGGTGATATGACCACATCATTTGTTAGCTCAATGTCATAGGCGTTTGCATAAAAATTCCTCAACATCTTACATGGCCCTATCTTCTTCATTTTTAACCTATTATATGTTCCCCTAAGGAACCCTTCTTTGCTGAGATGTGCCAGAACCTGGTCTCCTACTTCAAATTGAGGTTCTCTACAATGTTGATCAACTCTATGTTTGTACTCCTAGATAGAACTATGCAACTGTCCTCTGATCTGGCTATGGAGCCTCTGCATTTCTGCAGCAAAATATTCTACTCCAGTGCTCCTGATCTCACTTTGTTCCAAGTATCTCAACTCAGGTACTCCCCTGGGTTGCATTCCATACAATATTCAAAATGGGCTCTTTCTAGTGCTTCTGTTTGGTCAAACATTGTATGCAAATTCTGCTTGTGGAAGAATATAATCCCACTGATTATGATGCTCGGTGGCTAGACTCCTCAATAAGTTTCCCAAACTTCTATTTACCACCTCAGTCTATGCATCTGTCTGAGGGTGATAGGCTGATATGAAGGAATTTTTTTTCCCCAACTTCTTCCACAATGTTCTCCAAAAGTGACCAACAAATTTTGTGTCTCTGTTCGAGACAATGCTTCGGGGTAGGCCGTGAAGTCTCACAACTTCCTTGAAAAAAATATTTGCAACAAGCATTGCGTCACTGGTATTTTGGCATGGGATAAAGTGTGCCATCTTTGAAAATCTATCCACTACCACAAATATAGAATCAAATCCTCTTTGTGTTCTTGGTAGTCCCAACACAAAATCCATGCTTATTGCATCCCAAAGCCTCTCTGGTATTGGCAATAGTTGATACAATCTAGTGTTCTGTATTTTTCCTTTTGTAGGTTGAAATATTCTACACCTGTTCACAAAATTTATCACTTATGTTCTCATACTTGGCCAATAGTATGAACTGCTCAACTTTTCAAATGCTTTATCATGGTCGAAATGTCCAACCAATCCTCCACTATGCTTTTACTTCGAAAGGTTATCCCTCATTGAGAATTTTGGTATGTGTTGTTCCTGAGTTTATACTTTAAGGCTCTAAAGTATACTGTCAAGGCATCCAAAAAGATAAAGATAATTAAGGGGTAAGAATCAATTGTGAAGGGTAAATCAGAGTTGGTTTCTCAACTGTCTCTGTCTAGCTTCCCATTGTTCTTGGATGTCGATATCTCTCTTGATAACTGCCCATGTACATTCTAATTCGACCTGGGTAGTTGTTGTTTGCAGGATAGTATTAAATAAGTTCAAAGAAATGCTAGTTTGATCTTGAAGGTCAGGTTCTATGTTAGGTTGTCTATTATTTGGGACAGTCATGGGGGGTAAAATTTTATTGAATTATAAAATGTTTAAAGATTTGTTGCTTCAGTTTTGAGGGATGAAATAGAAAAGGAATTTTGGAACTCAAAATAATAACACAATAACAGTAGAGGTTGTTTCCTGTACTTGAAGTAATTTAGAATAGTAAAATAATAAAAAAAGTAACGCTGTCGAAAAGAGGCTTTAATCATGAAAGAATATCATATCATAACAGAAGAATGAGAGAAAAATGATATTTCTAATGAAATATAAAATATAACCATCCAAATGACCTATAGGTCTTGAAACTGCTGATAGCAATCATAGAGGAAAAACTGTAAATGATTAAATAATCAAATAAATTCAAACTACAATAGAGGTTTGAGTTAAACTATAGTTGATCATTCATTAGAAAGACCTAAAAATAAATATGTTGAAAGATATTGAAAATAGAGTAAAGGAACACATAGCTTCAAGTTGACAGAATTCATAATCTCTTCTGCATTATTTGTATCACTGTAAATCGGAGAACTTCTAATACAATTGGCTCCCAAAAAACAAAAATCCTTTTCTTAGTCTTGTGATATTATATTTATACATGATCACCAAACGTTTTTTTTGTTGTTGGTGATTAACTAATTTCCGAAGACTAATGGTTACATGAATGTGAAATACTGAACCGTTTATATTTCTATCTTTATCTTCTTTGATTAATTTCGATGATGAAAATTTCAAAATAATACTTTATTTCTTTGTTGATGAAACTCCTTCTATTTTGAGACAATCAATACATTTTCCTAGGAGCTGCACCAACAACCTAGGAGCCTCTAGAATATCGTTCACCTAAAATATGTAGAATTTTCTCTGTATTCCTAGTAGACGGTCGTCAACTATCTTTCCTGTAAACTCAATAGTTTGTAACTTTAAATTCGGCTTCACCATCCATCTATTAATATGTGTAAGCCTTATCTAGAATATCAAAAATTGCTTGGAAATCATCTTTAACCTCTTTGGTTATTCTCTTGTTTTCAGCAAGGCTTGCCTCCCAAACCTTGAGTATTATATCCCCTTTGATCTACTCTTAAACAAATAACTTTTGAGTCTTTTTGATCTCCTCTTTTTCTAAAAGAGTCACTGCCTTTTGAAAAGTGGTTATAGCTACTTTTGCTTCCCTCTCCTTTAAGAGGATACTATCGAAGGATTGGCTTGTCTCTTGAAAGTAAGTCTGAATAATTTCTAGGTTAGAGATCAATCCGTGTTGCTCTTTTTCTATTTTTGCATGTATTTCCAATGCCTAGGCTTGGAAGGTTTCCATCTCTACCACTTGATTTTGGATTGAACTCATCTTGTTCTGTAATTATTTATTCATTTCTTCCTGATGTAGGAACTATGATTGACTGGCCTGTATCTTCATGTTCACTTCATTTAGGTTTGTTCTTAGTATTTGAATCTCATGTATGTCACTGGTTCTAGCTCGTTCTAGCCCTTTGTTTATTTCCAGACTGATACTTCTTTTAGTCTCCCTTAATTGACTTTGTATCTGGGCTATCATTTGGTCTTTCTGTTGTAAACTAGTCCTCAAATTGCTTATAGAGTGTAAATTTGTTGATGCGAAGGCTCCCATCGTGCCTACTATTTCTGTAGCGAATTCCCCTTCTTCAAGATTTTGTCCATCTACGATGATCTTATGCTTTTTTATAATCGTGTCTCCTCTTAGATGCATTTCCTATTTCAAGATAGCCCTTCTCTTTTTACTGAAAAAATAATCGGATGAAGGAATTTCGTCTCTAGAAATAGGTTCGAGATCACTAACATATAGAGCTCCCTCTTGGGGGTTTCCATAGGTAGACTGCAATTGGGTCAAATAAGTAATAGGGCTTCCAAGCTTCGTCGATACTGTTCCTCCTAATTTTTGGGAAAATTCTCAGGGACTTCTAGAGATATTTCCAACTCCTTTCTTTTCCTTGAATCTGAGTTCTGGATTTGTAGAACTTTTGTTCTTAGTGAAGGCATTTCAGTTTCCTTAAAACTTTCCTTTGTATTTTGTTTATCCCGTGAATCTGATTCAAAACCTAGGGGAGGTCCTTCCTTCTTTGGAGGGGGGATCGTATATTGTTACACATTATTTTTTTCATCCCTATGACTGTTAATGATGTAAACCTATCTGTTGTCTTCAGAGGGGTCAGTGGCCTGAGTTCCTGAAGAGAGAAGGGAGAAGAACGTTTCCTGAGAAAAGAAGTTGCATTTTCCTATGTAAAAACCTTATAAAAAAGGAATTTTGCAGGCTTCCTATGTATTAGGGTGCGAGAATGCTTGATTCTCACAGGTTGCACCATAGCTAGGGTGCGAAATGTTTGTAGGTTTCTCTATAGGCAGGGTGCGAGAATGCCTACAAGTGGGAAAAATGAGTGTTTTCTCGAATCTTCTAGAAGGAGAAACTTCTATGGTGAGGTGGCATACGAATGGTTTGGATCTTACTCACTTTCATGATTTAGTGGGATCATCCTAACTTGCTCACCTTATCCTCTTCAACTTATAAAAGGAGAGGCGTTCTCATGGAGAAAATTAGCTTGGGTTAGCTTTTGAGCTTTGGTTGGCTTGGAATTATCAGCTTGGTTGGAGTGGCTTTGAGATTTGCTTTGTCAAGATAGATTGTTAGTAGCTATCAGATCCATGGTCTCAGAATCCTTGGAGCAAGAAGTGTGTGGGGAATGAAGGACAGTTGGAACGGAACTTACGACATCAAGGCCATGGTTGTAATCTCTCTTTCACATTTAATATGATACAGTAATATGATTCTTTCCTATAAAGCTTGTTGTGTTTTATTGTATGATTCCTTGATCACATACATAGGTTTATATTGAGTTTATGCTATTACTATCACTTTGATTGGCTATGTTCTTTTGCAGGTTCATCATTGTATGAGCGTTGGAACGGAGCTAGGATGGCGATGGCGAGAGGAAGCAACATTTAAATGGTATGTCACTTATCCCTCTTTAGTTAGTAAATTCAATATTTAAAACTTAAGGAAAGTGTCATGTTTTGGTGTGTTTTTTTCTAGATGCAGGTGGATCTAGGGAGATCAGTTAGTGTCCACACCTACCAATTTGTCCGATAACATGTATTGACCTTGCAATATCTTAGTTAAACAACTTCACCTATGGGTTTGGAAGGTCATAAAACCGGTCTGTAAGTCGGGTGGTAATGCCTGTACTCTATTTAATACTTCCTCATAAGTTTTGACCTCTTTGAACATATCATCATAAGTTGACCTTTCGTGTTCATAAGCTTTCATACTACAATGTATCAGGTGTTTTTTCACTAGTTGATAAGGGTCATTCTTTCTGTGCTCAATATTTACCATTTTGATTTCTTCGAGCACTTCTACTTCCACCTTGGAATGGCCCAGGTTTAGTAATGAAAATTTCCCGATATGCATAGGGAAGATTGACCAGGATTTATTTGAGCTGCCTTTAACTCTATTCCGATACTGCCTTTCACTATTTGGTGTGCTACCTCCCTCAATACCAGTCTATCTGGGAGAAATTTTGGAAGTGCATGAGGAGGGACTGAGCACCCATAAACCCTAATGTAGGAGAAAATTTCTTCAATGAACCAGTCGGCTATTTCCCTGAGGTTTTTTGAGACTGTCTCAGAGATGCGAGGAGGGTCACAGCCATAAAGAATTTTATGCATTGGTATTATTACGAAATGACAAATTTTGTAAAATGATTTTTTTGCGTTTTCTTCCCACAGCTCTAAATGATACTCGTGAATGTGTTGGGGGCAGGTTATGTTCCAATTCCAATTCATCAGAGGGAACAGAGTAAAAAAACAAATGGCATCCATTATGTATGCCGACATGTAAAAGACCACTAGTTGACCTTGGGATTTTGTGGCTTTGTAATTTGAAACCTCTTTAGCCAAGTTATGGGATAAAATCTTGCTCCAGTTAAAACTATATCCTTCTGATGCCTCCTCTAAAAAAGGTACCCAATCTGCAGGAAAATGACAGGGATTCTTTTTGCCAAAGAGTCTGCACAACATCATGGATACATAAACCATGTATTCATTCAAAGATGCGGTGGCATAATTTCCATGAGTGTCAGCCCAAAATTTTGATGGACATCTCCACCATCCTTTGATTAAATTGGGATAAGTTAGTTCTACCTCAGTACACTACTTCCTTTGAAATTTAGCTATAAACTCGACTTTGTAAATATATTTAGGATTGGGTGAGAGTTTGTACATTACTTGGATATGTTCAGGTCTGAATGAGCCGATAACAACCGACTGATCATTTAGAATACTTCTCGTCAGAATATCAACCTTCTCTAGAGCCGAACTGATCATGTCATTGTACGCCATGAGCCATGGGCGTGCTACAATCTTGTGAAGCTCGGATTTGGCTATATCTCAAAGGTGATTCTCATAATCATTTGGGGAATTTGTGATTTCATTCTCCAAAATTTCATAGATTTGTCTCCAGGATTTGATTGAGTCGATAGCATGTGTTGTTGTGTCGGATATGATATCTGCCTCTGGACTGCAAATCTCAGTTGTATCTTCACTCTTCTTAGGCACTTTCTTTGGTGCCATGACTTTCGTATTAGAATGAAAACATGTCACAAAGGAGAGGTGTATGAGTTTAGTTGAATGTGTCTTACACCTGATAACATGAACCATGATAAGTTGCGAAACATAGACCTTTAATTCTCTTTTAACTCATTTAATGGTGAAGGTACTGACGCAACTGACAAGAAATTAATACCTTAAAAGAGGTGAATGTTTCTAAGACATGCATTAGTGTCAAAAAAGTCATCAGTTATTCGTTATTAATGTGGTCGTATTTTGGCAATCCTATATTCAAAATTTGAAATATTTCATTCAACGATACCTAAAATAAGAAAATATCTAAGAAGTTTAATTACCGTTAATCGTGTTTTTAAAATAGAGTTAATTCAGTTTAAAGCTTATTATGATTGGAGACTTCGCATTTTAGGGTTTCGGGGATCGTGGATACATGATGTATGTCATCGCTAAACCCTAATTCCTAAAATTACGAAATCACGATGAGATTAGGTTAGGTTGTAACTTTCATATTAGTAACTTAATTAATCAAGATTAAAAGCTAACCTCCATTCTTTCGTGAAATCGGGGATTGGGATTTCGTGATTCAATATGTATGGAAAACATATGGTTTTGAGTAGACCCGAATCCCGAAAGGTTTTAAAAATTGTTAATCAACTCCTTTAGGGTTTAAATTACCCTGATTAAAAATAGCTTTACAGAAAGCACGTCGGGACTTTTAAACACTTTTGGTTTTTTTCCTTTGATTATTTAAAGAATAAAGCTTGTTGGGATTTTGGTACCAGGCTTTTGGAAATGATAACGAGCGTTATTCTTTATGAAAAGATGAAACCCGAAAAAGGAAATCTTTAGTCTTAGAGATAACAAATTTAAAAATTGTTTCAACATAGGGTCCAATTGGGGACCTCGTCTCCTTGTGGGATGAGGAGAATGAGTAGACTTAGTGCATTTATTGGGTAAATGGAGTCAAAGTATTTTTTCTACAGAATTTTCTTAGGAAGGGGATACAGAGGGAAAAAGGGATTTCGTCTTTACTGCTGAAAATATTTTCAGAACTCCCATGCATTGTAAAATCAGTTGCAGGCCCATTCATTATCTTCTCCTTCTCGCTAATGAATTTAGGTCTTCTTTAAGATGATCAAAACAATCCTTGGAAATGAAATAGATCTTGCGGCTTTTGGCTTGCATCAAATAAAGAAAATTTCATGCTTTTAATCAGGGAGCCCTGTCTAAACTTGGGATGCAGATCCAGTTTTAAAAAGGCTGGTAGCCAGAGTAGAGTGAAATTTACGTATGACAGCCTTACATATACCTCTGATATTGCTTCACTGCCAGACAACCTATTCAGTACCCTGGTGAAGTTATCTGTCCCTTTTTACTGAATTACCTTTCACCACTTCGAATCATAATTATGCATTTAAACGCTGAGATGAGGGCAATCGTTTATGAATTTCCTTTCATCATATTCTTGGACTAGATGGGGGAAATCAAATATGAATTTCCTTTCACCATATATCTTATATTTTACTTTTTGAACACGAAGTGGGGGCAATTAGTGGTACTAAGTATACCAGGGATGATACCTATGTAAAATTTCTAGTGGTGGTCTGTCAAACTGCTTTGACTACCCTGGACCAACCTTTTCTTAACTTTAAAAGCACCTTAGCCCGCAGGGAAAATGGGAAAGATTATTTCCAGGGGCCTTCCTTTAAGTAAGCCTCAATCCTTAGAAACTATTAAGAAACCTAGGAGAGTCAGGATCAACCTACACATAACTTTGTTTAGTCAGAGAGTGAGGAGTTATGAGGACTGGCTTACCTTTTAAGATCGGTTTTCTAGATTCCAAAGATAAGACGTAATCTCTTCTCCCTTTGTGGGAAACATGGAAAGATGCTTGGTTTTTTAAGAAGGCAAAACCAAGGGTAGAAAGGGGCGACAGAGAAATACCTGGAAATCGAAAAATAGGGGTCATAGATTAAACCCATCTCTTGGAACCCTTTCTCAGAGATGCTTTACTCTTTTTTCTTATTTTAATTACCTCTTATCTTTATCTAGGTGAAACTCTTAGGACCCAGAGTAAGAACTTGTTCTTTTAGTGACATATCACACTTACAAGACCATCACCACACTTTAGAGACCTTCGTTTGAAAAATAGACTTCTCTAGAAATCGCACCTTAGCCTTACCATTTTCATTCTCTTTTGAAATAATAGAAAATCTTTTCTATCACCTGTTTTCGACGAATTTATCTTCCGATATATGGTTGTTTGTTTGCTCCTTTCGCTTGTTTGGGCTGCAAGACAACATCCTGTAAGGGAACAACACAAAGAGTATCAGGGATTTAAAAGACTTGAATGCATTGAAAGTTTCATATCCCTACTTCTAGAAAAACATTGACCTATTTTATTTTTGACGAAAGTAGACTTACCAAAGAAAATTATGAAATCAAAAAGAAAACACAAATCGGTATATACAGTGGGAATTTTGGAAACCAATTATTTCATATAGTGTTTTAAATAACACCCATTTATAGGGGCGTTGATGATTTTACCGTCCAAATTCTCTAACAGAAACAAAATTTTTCCTTCAGGAGTTGTAACCTTGAACGGTCTATACCACATGCGATTGAATTTACCATGTTTTTTCGAGTCTTCCTTCCTAGCATCCCATTTTAAAACCAAATTTTCGGGGACAAATTCTCTGTCTTTGGCCTTACGATCGAATAATGCTTTCATGTTGTCCTGGTATTTCTACAACCTTTCGTCCACTTCGGCCATGTGTTGTTGGACTTCAATCAGCTGGTTTATTCTTCTTGTGACATGATTTGGTTCTTCTTTCTCATCTTGCAAAAGTTTCATTACGGGAAGCACTAGATTTATAGGTAATACTATGTCATTCCCTTACACCATTTGGAAAGGAGAAGTGCCGATAGACTTTTTCGTGACTATCCGATTTGCCCACAGAGTGTATTTCAAATGCACAGGCCAAGATTTCTTGTTTTTGCTCAACACTTTCTTAATTATATTGATCGGGATCTTGTTTAAAGACTTGGCCAGCCCGTTTCCCTAGCAGTAATATGCCGTGGAATGACCAAGCATGATATTGTACTTTTGGAAAAAACTGACCATAGCCATAGATTTAAAGGCCTGGGCGTTATCTGTGACTATCTTTCGGGGGCAACCGAATCTAGACAAAATTTTCTCTTCTATGAAATCTATTACCACTGAATATGTAGCCGTTCTAGTTGGAATAGCCTCCAACCATTTGGTGAAGTAATCTGTAGCAGTCAGGATCCATTTATATTGAGCGCTAGAATGAGGATAAATTTCGCCTATGAAATCTAATCCCCATTAATGAAAAGGGGCTTCCATTTTGACCAAAACCAATGACATCATTGGGAGTTTATTCTTGCCTATGAACAATTTCCAAGGGTTGCAGGCTCGGACCTTGGCATTGACGTCTGAGAAACGTTTGGGCCAATAATATCCTTCCCTCGGGATCTTATAAGTCGTTTCCCTCCAGACGTGATGTCCTCCACACACTCCTTCATGAAATTGGCTTATGACCTTCTCTATTTCTAATTCAACCAAACAAACCAACAAGAATCCAAGTGGGTCCTTCCAATACAATTGTCTTTCAAATATACAGTACTTGACCGCATGCAGCTTCAGCGTTCTGGATTTAGATGGGGGTAAGTCACTCGAGCACTTCAAGGTCAACATGTAGGACACTATGTCTTTGTATCAATTTGATGAAGCAAACTTCTCTTCGATTTTGATTTCAATTATTTGTTCATCGAGCTCGTTCATGTCCACACACTCTTCACCTCCCTGTAGGCCATTTATTATGAGAGCTCTAAAATTTGATTCAACTAAGAGTTTAGACAAACCTTGTCCCTTTACTAGTCTCATTGGTTTTATCTCCAGCTCAAATTCTTGAATTTTGGCAAGCCACCGTCCTCTTTTTCCATCATTGTCGGACTGAACCATAATGTCTTTTATGGAGCTGGTGGGTACGTACGCAATTACCTTGGAATGCAACACATAGGTTCTGAAATCCTTTAACGCCTTCAGCATAGCATATGCTTTTTTTCCCATTATATCATATCTGAGTTCAACGTCTCTAAGACTTTTGCTAAAAAATGTTATTGGTTTCTCGAAACCTTCTTCATTTTTTTGGAGGAGTACCGCGGCAAGTGTGTGTTCAGAGGCGAATGAGAAAATAAGAAAACCCTTTAGATAATCAGGGATTTCCAGCATGGGTTCCTCACTTATAACCTTTTTGATGCATGTAAACGATGCTTTGGCTTCTGCTTTCCATTTCACTTCGTTGTTTTTTTTTATCATATCTGTGATCAACTTCACGATTTCAACAAAGTTTGGGATAAATCTCCTCAAAAAATTTATTTTTCCTAAGAATGAATGAATCTCTTTTACATTCCTAGGGATATTTATTGTGTCTATAGCTTCAACTCTTTTAGGATCAATTTTAATAGCATCTTCAGACACAATATGGACCAAGAGTTTACCTTCTTGCATAGCAAAGTGAGACTTTTTGGGGTTTAAAGACAAACCAAACCTGTGACATTTCTTAAACGTCTTCTTGGGATGTATCAGATGATCTTTATCAGATTTAGAAAAAACTGTTAGATCATCAAGATAGATAACCACAAATTTGTCCCTTTCGCCAATGAAAGCAATATCCATAGCACGTTGGAAAGTAGCACCTGCATTCATTAAACCAAAAGGCATCTTGTCATACATAAATGTACCCCAAGGGGTGGTGAAGGCTGTTTTTTCTTTATCATGTTCACTGACGACAATTTGATTGTACCCAAAAAACCCGTCGATCATCGACATCCTATTTACCCCAACTACTTTTTCTAAAATGTGATCCATTTTGGGTAGGGGGTAATTGTCTTTGAGGGAGGACTTATTTATATTTCTAAAATCAACACACAGTCTAATTTCCCATTTTTTCTTTCTAACTAGGACCAAGTTTGCTACCCAATTAAAGTGTCTCAGTGATATGATTATTTTTGCATCCAGAAGAATTTTGACATCCCTTTCGACCACAGGCAATAAAATAGGATTGATTTTTCTGAGTTTTTGTCTAAAGGGTTTGATACCAGGCTTCAGGGGTATCTTATGTTCAATCACAGTGGTGTCACAGTTTCTCAGCTCTTCATATGACCAAGCGAAAACATCCTTGTACTTTCTAAGCAACTCTGTGTATTTACTTTTGGTTTCTGGGGACAGATATTTGGATAGTTTCACCAAACAAGGGTTTTCTTTAGTACCTATGTCACAGTCCTCAACCTCTTCAGGTTGAGGCTATAGAGTGGATCTTAAAGAGATATCATCTTGATTGAATAATCTTTCCAACGGAATCGGGCCGTTGGGGATCTGGTTATTTTTAAGAACGAGCATTCAGTGATTTGTGATTTTATCGTGGAACTCTTGAGGATCCTCCCCTTCTTGCATGATCCAAATGGGATCATTTTGGTTTTCTTGGTCAGCGTGCATTTCAAAAAACTCGTTTATTGATTCTAAAAAATCGCGAAGCTGTTCATCGTCCTCAAAGACTTTCCAATGATGTATGTTATTCGGTATGGAAGGTTGGTGCCTCATTTGTATGTGGTACTTAAGTTTAAACGCGGTGGGAGGTGTGAATGTTGAGGCTGCTTTGGATAACACATAGCCTTTTGGTTTTCAGTTCTTGGAATGAAATGAACCCTGACAGAGGAGAAGAAATTGTCGATCAGATCCCATACACAATTCCTGTAGGACCTCAACCTAGGATGTTTGTCTTGGTACTGTCGGTTTACCTGTTTTATGATTAGGTCAGTGTCACCAAAGACTTCGAGGTTTTTTATTTTCATTCTCCTAGTGGCTTCTAACCCTAACACTAAGGATTCATACTCGCATACATTATTAGCATGGTCCTCATTCCAATGTAGTCTGTAGGAAAAGGGAATTACGAATTGATTATCGGGAGCCACAAGGACTTCCCCAGCTCCAACTCCAAAGTAGGATGAAGCACTGTAAAAAAACATCTTCCACACACCAGAGCTATATACATTTTTTTTAATTTTTTCTTTTTCTGTTGTTTCTTCTGTACAACTTTCGTATATACCTACCTCAATATCATCATCAATGGATAAAATACAACTACCTAAATCCTGATCAACAATATATACAGGGTGGTTATTTGGGTTATGTGGATCACCGACAGTGAATGCCAACCTAGTTTCTCTTTATAGACGCATGTACTGTCCTCCAAAAACTGGAATCCTAGCATATGTCATGTCAAGATGGAGAGGTCCTCCAAGATTGGCACCCCATGAACTAGATAACAACATACCATATTTCGAAGGGATATTGGCGACCACTACATCCATAAGAATGCTTTTTGCGGGTATTTGTGCCAGATTTACCACCAAGTCTTTAATCATGCCTATGCATTTGACTTTTCTTGAATCAAATGAATATAAATCTCCATAAGGCCTAGTGATTTCGAGACCTTATTTATCCATAATGTCTTTAGGCATCACATTGTGGAATGCTCTAGAATCTAGCATGCAGTTATGGAGTAGGTGTTCGAACAAGGTTAGCGTGATATAGAAGGGGGCAACAGTGTCTTTCGCACCTTCGAAATGTGGACCAAAAACTATGTTCAGCTTGTCATCTTCTAAGTTGATGAGATCGACTTGGCTTTTGTATAATGAAAAGCTAATCATCTTGGCAATTTGTTTTCTGTATATGGGATTTTTAGCCAGTTCAACAAGTGGGATAGGGATTTTGATATTGTTTATTTCATTTTCCAGACTAAAATTTCCCAAGGCCTTGTCGCTCTCTATGTTTGGGGCCTCCATTCCTTTCTTTTCAGCTTTTCTTTATGGTACAGATTTGGTTTCAGTCACAGGGACCCGTGTTTTCATGGCGGGTGTTCCTACTGACTTTGACTTGACAAGTTGCATGTCAGCCGTGTGGGTTTTTGCAGTCTGTTTCTCAGCAACCTTTGGAGTCGCTTCATCGGTTTCGCCCCTAGGCAAGATATTTTCTATTGGGACAGTTAGAAGACTCTTGTTCCTAGGTCTTAAATTGTATTTCTAGTGTAGTTCGACTATAATATCATCTGTGATACCCTAATAGGTCAAATCTTCAGAAGCATCATTGCTGTTGGAAGATTGATTGTTGTCATTGATGTCAACCCTAGTCATGGGTTTTGGACCGCAAGATTGATAAAGGTATTTGGACATGAAGGAAAATGCACATGCATATACAACATCCATGAATGGATAGTATACATCATGTTGTTTCCGGTGGTATGTGGCATGTCACATGGATCCTCATGGTTGAGGAGAAATGAATTTTTGAAGATGACAAAGTGAATTGAAAAAGGAAGTACATGTAGGCCCTGAAAAAAATTAAAGAAAATAATTACAAAATAAGAATGTGTCGGGTCGGCCCTAATGTTAAAAGGAAGTGACATAAATGGTATAAATAAATATCATTATACATTCATTTGATACAAGTCTAATTTCAGAGGGAAGAAGAAGTAAAAGAATGCTGGATTTCAAGGGAGGATGAAGTCTTTTGGTGATGTGTTCTAAGGTATGTTATTTTCAGGTCATCTTACCATTTTTGCTATAAAATTTTTTTCTAGAACGCTTCAGATGGTTAAATCACTATTGTATTGAGAAGACATATCAAGGTACCTATGGTAAAAAGTTCATCTCTTGATTCACTATAATTATGGAGATACACTCTGTGGAATATAGGGTTTGTGACCAGTCCTGAAACTAGTCAAAAACAAGTGTTGTGGGTAAAACAATCATAACGTTTTCATACAAACTCCAAATGCAGTGGGACCACTTCCATTGGAAAGAGTACGGACTTTAGTTTCTTGTGTGCAAGTTTCAGAATCAGATGTTAAATATTGAGCACGGGGCATGATGTACAAGTTGGGTCTTCTGAACAGACCAGAATTGAATAAAGTCTACCATTCTTTCTATAACCTCTTTTTGGGGAGGCTTCAAGGAGTGAAAATTAGAGGAGTTTCAGAGAATACATTGAGTAACATTATCTAGAGGATTAGATTACTCCAAGAATTGAATAATTGCAGAAATTGAAGAAGTCTCAGAAATCATTATCAGGTTCTATGTGATGATTGGTTGATGGTGATGATTTAATGTAAAGTTTTATTATCTCTCATATATTCTTGGGTGGAAGGAAGGGAAAAGGATAGAGAGTTCAAATATCTCTTGATATTGGAGGATTGTATCTTACTCTTGGAGGTTTATCCCTCCCTTTACATTTGGAAGTTGTAGCTACATTTGGAAGTCATTACTTCCCTTGAACAAAAACTATTGATTATTTCTCATATATTGTGCATGGTGTATTGTGGTGTATTGGTGTAACTATTATACTATTGTTCATTGCTCACTTGATATAATTGAATGGTTTAATTATAAGTTGAAAAAGTTTTTTAAATTGTACTTGATACTGATTCACCCCCCTCTCAGTATCAACAATTGGTATCAGAGCAGGTTGCCTTCAGAACAGTTTAACCACTGGAAGGAAAATCCTGAGCAGAAATGGATGACCATGAGCACATTTCAAATGGGATTCAAAAATTTGATGGAAGAAATTATGCATATTGGAGTGATAGAGTGAACACTTACCTAACGGCTTTGGGAGTAGACATTTGGTACTCAGTTGTGAATGGCTATGTAATCCCAAATAATGCTCCAACCGATCCAAATGAGAAGAAGATTATGAGTTGTAATTCAAAAGCCAGACATGTTATTCTAGGATCATTAACACCAACCATTGCTAGCAAAGTGATGGGATGCAACACTGCTAGAGAGGTATGGGGAAAACTCAAGAATATCTACGAAGGTGATGCAAAAGTTAAGCAGGTCAAGCTTCAAAGACATAGAGCAGAATTTGAAAATTTCAAGATGAATGAAAAGGAAGATATTGCAACCTATCTTCTTAGAGTTGATGAAGTTGTTAATGATATCAGATGATTAGGTGAAGAGCTCGATGAATCGTTGGTTGTACAAAAAGTGTTGAGATCACTTCTCTTGAAGTATGATGCTAAGGTCTCCTCCATTGAAGAAACTAGGGACTTGACCAAAATGACAATGGATGAATTACATGAGACTCTT
>ML782318.1:164016-200041 GCA_009831015.1 Picea engelmannii | reverse complement strand
GGTGTATTGGTGTAACTCTTATACTATTGTTCATTTATCATTGGATATAATTGAATGGTTTAAGTATAAGTTGAAAAAGGTTTTTAAATTGTACTTGATACTGATTCACCCCCCTCTCAGTATCAACAATTGCTAACATCGTCTTCCAATCTAATTTCTTTATTTAAGGATTTTTCGTAATCTTGTCTTGATAAATAGGGTGATTTAATATCGTCGCCAAGATTATTTATATCCTCATCTAACTCTTCAAAATATTCTAGGTCTTCCTCTCCAATGAAGTTTTCACTTTTGAAGGGGGTTGGGATTTTTTGATCCCCATTCTTAATTGTTTTCTGTGGGGCCCGAGGATCAAGATTCTTTCTGAAATCCTTCCTAGGAAAATGATCCCTTTTTTATTTATCTAGTTCTATTTTTGAGATATTATTTGACAGTTCTCTAATTACCTTATCCATCTTGTCTATTTTATCTCTCGAGGATTTCCCCGATCTTGAGGATCCACCTTGTTCTTTGAATTTCCTACTTTCTTTGTTCCCGGTTTCTATTTTTGCTTTTAACTTTCCTAATTCCATCATGTTCGATTTGATTTCTAGGGAATCATCTTGCATTTTCATGAGATCTGTTGATGACCTTTCTCTCAACAATAGAGAAAAATCAAGATCAAAGGCTCCAGTGAAAGTCACCTTTGTTGTGGGTTAGGAAGGTTTGACCTCGACCGAGATTTTATTATACAACATCTTAAGCCTTTGGATGAACTCGAGAACTGATTCTGAATTTTTCTTTCTAAGGGATTTGAATTCAGTTAGGTAATAGAGGTGGTTTCTCCTCTCCCCCCATTGTATGATAAAAGTGTTTTCAAGTTCTTCGTAAGATCTTAGAGATCCTACAGCTAAGGATTGGAGCCAGGTCCTCACCTGTCCTTCAAAAGTCTGAACGAGGAGTCTAGAATAGACATCTTCATGTTTGATTCCAAGGATTTTGACAAATTGGTCAAAGAAATTTATGTGGTCTTAAGTGGTTAAATCTCCTTCCCTTGTAAATTTGGGAAGGATTTTCATATAATTTTCGAGAAGGTCGTGTAGGGGAACTAGGAGGACAAGGGGTGCATATCTGGAAGCTACCTTAGCAAATATTCTAGGAAGCAATGCTTGGACGCCTTTTGGTCCTCCTGGGGAACTGCCCCCAGCTCCTACGCCTCCATGTGCAGCCATTGATGGATTTGAGGCTAAAGTGTAGGAACCTAAATTTAATTAGCCTATAAAATTTCATAAATTTTAACAGATAAGATTACTTCTACGCAGAAACAATAAGTAATTTCTTTCATTCAGCATATAAGCAACATAAATTAATTTATGAACAACAATCTAATGAATTACATAACAGAATATAGATACCTCTGGCTGATGTTATTATCCCAATATCCGGCTATCCTCTCTGCTGCTTTGCCCGACCTACTGCTTTGACCAAACACTACCTAAACCGACTAACCACCTAGCCAGCTAGGAGCCGCCTGTCCATCTCCCTAGCTCCAGGATACTATAAGGAATCCTGGCCCCCAAGCCCAAAACTCCCAGCAACCTGGTGCCCTCTGCAATGGTTCACCAAAACTCCAAAACCAAAGTCCTCAAAACCAGAAAATATCCAACAAAAATACAGACCTCCTCTCCAATAATGCTCCTCCCCCAAATTTTTATAATCCTCTCTCGTAGGACTCTTCCTAGTCATATCTCCCCCCCATTCACCGACTCCCTATTCTCCATTAATTACGTTATCCTCCTCTTTATTAACTTTTCACATTCCTTTATTACCTTATCCTTTCATCCCATGCTTCATCCCCCCCCTGCATACGTAAAGTCTTATAAAAATAATTTAAAATTTATTAAGCTCTTAATTCATTACCCTAACCTTTAATAAGTTAATTAATTAATCAATAGATATAAACAATTAATTAATAATTAATTAATTAATTAATATTGTTAATAAATAATCATTTTTTAACTAAAATATATTAGGGCAGTTAATTAAATAATTAACTATTCTTGATAAACCCTATGCAACTATTTAACTAGGGTTGTTACATACACCCACCCTTTAGGAAACTTCATCCCGAAGTTAAGGTATTTTATGATACAAGGGAAAAGAAACATGTTTCACACATTCATAACAAATAACCGTCATTATTAGTAAGTAAGCCAAGAAACTCATTCATACTAGTGTACATGTACAAGAAATGCATGTGTAGCTAGTACATACAAGTCTCGTCCATGTACTAATAATAAATAACTATCACCCTTATAGTAATTTATGTATGGATCTAATCCAATCAACAAGACTATTCTTTTATAAAAGACAGTAAACCAATCAAATGTTTGTGAAATCCTTTAATTACAATTATCTAATTCAACAATTTTATTTAGAGAACTGTGGTTTAGTTACGTAATTATGAATATTCATATATACACATTTTTTTTTATAAGGGAAAAACAATAAATTCCGCCATCAGACAAATCTCCATACTTTCTCAACTATTTCTACTAATCCTTCCTCCCTAACTTACTTCCATCTTCATTCCTATCCTTCCTCTACTGGACTATCTTGGAGCATCAACTATATTGACCTAACTCCAAATAGAACCCTTAAGTGTAAGTGTCACTATCTCGACCAAGCTTCCCCAATAGGCAACTGGCAGTCATCATCACACGTCTAGGGGAGCGTGAGCTAACACCGCCCTCCCATGACTTCAGGTTTTGGAGGATACACGGTGGGAACTTTCTCCACCCCTCCTAATCATAACTAGGGTCGACACCCTACAATGGAATATACATTGGCACCGTGTTGCTGGGAGTTTTGTCATCGTTTATTCAGTTTTGGGTAGTCTCATCACCTGGAATCTTGCACTAGTCCACATATCATAGAAATGTATCCAATATAATTTCACATACAAGGATTCATACCATAATGTTTCTCAGCTAGTGGTCATGACATCCACTTTCATCATCATTATCCCTTGGCTACTTCATAGCCCATAACCTGCAGATTAGTCTGTAACACAACTCATACATTTCTATGCATTATCATTATGTAATTGCATACAACCATCATTTCAATTTGGTATCCCTGTACCAACAACTTGACATCATAGTTTTCAAGTTAGAAATAGATCTCATAGTATCCCATAATTCAATTTCAACACCCATTCATAAAATTATCATTTACCAAATAGATTGCATCATATCCAATCATCGTTCAAATAGCATTTAAATCTCCATAGGATTCTCATTCACACAATATGTTGCATCATATCTATCATCATCAATAACATTTGAACATTCATAAAATTTGCATTCACATAGTAGATCGCATCATATCCATCATCATCAATAATATTTAAACATTCATAAAATTTAATTTCTCGCAATATATCGCATCATATCCATCATTATCCAAATGTTTGTAAACATTCATAAAGGTTCATATGTCTTAAAAGTTTAAGTGTATCATTTAATAGTTTCACTATGAACAAAAAATAAAAGAGTAGGAATCAGGTAATCCTGGATGTCTAAGTCAAAAGGTGGTGTTACATACACCCAACCTTCAAGAAACATATTCTTGAAGTGGTCAAAAAAGTGAGGGATAGTATCGTCGTAATGTCTCGGTGTCTTCCCAAGTAGAAGATCCTGGACTATACGTGTCCCATTGGACCTTAACTTGGTCTACCAGATGGTTCTTTATCTGTCGAACTCTATGGTCCAATATGCGTAATGGTTCTACCGTGAGAGTTCCCACGTCCGATACCTACAATTCCTTCCAATTTAGTTTATGTGATTCATCAGTAACATAATGACGTAAAACAGATACATGAAAAACGTTTTGAGTTTTATGCAAGTGGGGTGGTAGTACGAGACGATAGGAAACGGGTCCAATTTTCTCTTAGACTCTGAACGGTCCTATAAATCGAGGTGACAACTTTTTCCCCTTCCCAAACTGTATGGTACTCTTGTTAGGCTTGATACGAATGAAAACTTGGTCTCCCACTTCATAACTTCGATCGGTCCTGTGTGCATCCGCATAATTTTTCTGCCTATCCTGTGCTTCCTTTAGTCTCTACCTAATCTAAATCACATGTTCCTCCATCTCTTGAATCAATTTTGGCCCAAATGTTAGTCTGGCTTCTAGTCTATCCCAACTCAATGGTGTTCTACATGGCCTTCCATATAGAGCTTCGTAGGGTGGCATTCCTATAGTGCTATGAAAACTATTTTTTTAGGAAAAATCTACCAAAGGTAGGTACTTCTCCCACTGGTTTTGATTATCCATGACATACATCCTGAGAATGTATTCCATGACTTGATTTACCCTCTTGGTTTTCCCATCTGTTTCAGGATGATAAGCTATACTTAAGTTCAACTGAGTCCCCAATGCTGACTGCAAACTTGTCAAAAACCTAGAAGTGAATCTGGAGCCCCTATCTGAAATGATCTTCTTAGGTATCCCATGAGGTTTGAAGTAACCTTTAAATACCAACTGTCTTATTGGAGTTGTGTCAACACACGTTCCCTTAGATTGACTTTTAAGGGTATCAAGAAGAAGACACGTGGTCTCCTACTCAAGGCCTCTGCGACCACATTTTCCTTTCCATTGATGTATGAAATAAAAAAATGGTACTCACTCATAAAATCACTCCATCGCCTTTCCCTGGCATTCAAATCCCTTTGAGTGAAGAGATGTTTTAAACTTTGATGGTCCATTTTGAGCTCACAGTTTCTCCCCACAAGATAGTGCCTCCAAAGTTTTAGAACTAGCATTATAACTGCCAACTCTAAATCATGAGTAGAATAAATCTCTTCGTTTTTCTTCAAATTCCTTTACACATAATCTATGACTCCTCCATCCTACATTAGCACGAACCCCAACCCTTGCTTCAAGGAATCCATGCAGACTGTGAATTCATTTTCCATATCCGACACTCGTAGAATTGGAACACTAGCTAGTAACCTCTTAAGCTCAATGAATGCACTATCACATTCTTTTATCCATTCATACCTGACCCCCTTACGCTACAAAGTGGTGATGGGTTTCACTATTTTTGAGAATCCTTCCACAAATCTCTGATAATAACCTGCGAGCCCCATGAAGCTTCTCACCCCATGGGCATTTTTGGCACTGGCCACTCCATAATGGCCTTTACCTTTTCTAGGTCCACAGAGATTCCTTCGTTGGAAATGATATGACCTAA
Organism: Picea engelmannii; assembly: GCA_009831015.1. Classification (NCBI taxonomy): domain Eukaryota; kingdom Viridiplantae; phylum Streptophyta; class Pinopsida; order Pinales; family Pinaceae; genus Picea; species Picea engelmannii. The sequence continues at coordinate 194,808 of ML782318.1, read as the reverse complement.
ATAGTGGATCTCTTTCTGGAAGAAGGAACACTTTAACAACTTCCCATACAATTTGTTCTCTCTAAGACAGGATAACACCACTCGTAAGTGTTCCTCATGTTCTCTTTCATTCTTGGAATAGATGAGGATGTCATCTAGAAAGAATTGTACAAAACGGTCTAAGTACTTCCAGAATATGTTGTTCATGAGGCTCATGAATACTGCTGGCACATTGGTCAATCCGAAAGGTACTATGACAAAATCGTAATGTCCAAACTGAGTTCGAAAGGAAGTTTTAGGAATATTGCCTTCCTTAATCCTTAACTGGTGATACCATGATCGCAAATCAATCTTTAAGAATACCATTTCTCCTTTCATCTCATTGAAGAGGTCATATATTCGCGGCATTGGGTACCTATTTTTCGTTGTAGCACGGTTCAAGTCCCTGTAGTCTATACACAGTCATAAGGATCCATCCTTATTCTTTACAAAATTTACTGGTGCACCCCAAGGTGAGACACTAGGCCTTATTAGCCCTAAGTCCAGTAACTCTTTCAACTACATTTGCAACTCACAAAGTTCTGGCGTTGTCATCCAATACAAAGTCTTTGAAATTGGTTATGCACCAGGTTTTAGCTCAATAGTAAAATCAATCTCCCTCTCAGGAGGTAACCCTGGTAACTCGTTCAAAAATACATCCTTAAATTCTGACAATACTGGGTACTGATCTAATGAGGGTCCCTTCCTTCCATTCAATGCTTCCACTACATATAGTCGAGACCCTTGCCTCAAGTATTGCTTAACCTTCATAGTTGAGATAAAGCGTAATGACACCCTTCTCCGTACACCCTGGATCTCCATTGGCCTTCCTTCGTCGTCTATACAGAGCACCCTTTTTATGAAACAATCTACCAAAGCTCGATGAGCTTCTAACCAATCCATTCCAATGATTAGGTCATATGCCCCGAGAGCAGTGACGTATACCTTCAACCTGGTAGTACACACTCCTAGGTCTACTATACAATTATCTACGCTAGGTCCTACTGCTTGTTTTTTCCTCGAAGCCATCTCAACTTGTTTAAATTCATCATGCTCATAGGCTACCAACCCACTCTTTTCTATTGCAGATGGTGAAATGAAACTATCTGTAGCACCAAAATCAAATAAAATCTTAACGTTGATATGATTTAGCATACTTGATGACTCCACCATCGTGGATTGATGTTCGACCTGGTGATTATTAACCGCTGCGTAAATCTAGTGGCTACTACTTTCTCTTCCCAGTGGGGCCTTTCCTTCTCTATGCATAAATACTGATTGTAACTCTGGGCAGTCACTCTGGTAATTGGGTCCTTCACATCCCCAAAATGTAACACAAGATTGAACCTGCACACTGTTATATGACTGTCTCTGAAATGAGTTCCTTCCCCTAGAACTCCTTCCCCTAGTAGTTGTTCCCTGAGATGGCCGTGGACCTGCCTACGTCGTTGGTGATGAATGAGATGCTGCACTCGCTGCCATTGAAATCCCTGCGGCTACTATCCTTGGTACGAATCTATTACCATATGGAGGTGGCCTTGAGCCCCCTCCCTAGGGAAATGTCCTAGGGGCCTTCCCTATGAATCCAGGACAATGTGGAAAGGAAGGTCTCGTACCTCTAGATAAGTTGATGTGTTCCTTCACATAATGTGCATTTTCTATAGCTTCCGCTACTAAAGATAGGTTCCACATCCACACCATAGCCCTTATCTTAGGGTTCAACCCATAGACAAGGTGTTATGCCTATCATTGGTCATTATCCATATATGAAACATACTTGAACAATTCCATAAACCTAATCTCATATTCCTCTATGGTCCTGTTTCCCTGTACTAGAGCATGAAATGCCCCTAATTTTTGTTCCTCATAGTAAGCTAGCAGATATTTCCTTCAGAACCTCTCCTTGAAAAGTTCCCAAGATACGGTGTCCGGGGTAAGATGCAATTGTCTTTCCAAGTTTCCCCACTAGTTCAAGGCACTGTCTCTCAACTGAAAAAATTGCTATCTTCTCCTTTGAGGTGGACGCATAGTACCTTAAGGTAAAACACCTTGTAATGCCTTCCAACCATGCTTCCACACGTTCACTGGTGCGACCCCCGGCAAACTCCGGAAGTTTGATCTTTTGCAGTTCTCTAGTGATGTCTTCAGGTGGAGGTCCTCCCCCTGAATCCCTCGACACTTCTGGATTACCCCTTCTGGATGGTGGGGGTTCCACTTTGATCCCTGCTGGTTGTTTCCCCTTTAAAGTCTCATTTATGGCCTCCAAAGAGCGCAGTATGAGAGATATTTCGAGCGATGGTGGCAACAATGTTGGTGGTGTTGGCGGTGCCTCCGACGATGCTCCTCTTCCTCGATTCCCTCGAGTCCTAACCATCCTGTATGATTTAACCTGCATCAACCAAAGTTGTCAGGGTGAGTTCAAGGATGTTTTACATTTGCGCAACTTAACTAGAAAATAGGGTTAGGCATAAGTTTCTTTTTACTTGTCTGTAAACAGACATTACTCTCTTTAGGGGAAGTGGCTAGTTTAGGGTTAAGTATCTAAGATTGGTTTCACTACCTAAGAAAACTATTGACTCTCTCGCCTTGTAGCTACACTAGCTTTGCACCATACTTGACGATTCTCTAACTTACCTGCCTAGTGCACAGGAAGCCCGCCCCCCCGCTTGTCTTGGTCTAAGTCATTATACTTTGTGTTTACAACTAAATAAGGTGACTTCCATTCTAATGTCGATGAAATGAGTCTAAGGCTATCCTTTGATGCTTGACTCGTGGGATTTCCTTGGCACATTGTACATATGCATTGAATTGTGTGTCTCGGTGGCTGCAGGTGCAAGTCTTGAGGATTGTAGGGTGGTTTTTGGGCATTGGAGCTTAGCGCTTGTGCATTGTGGTTATGTATTGTTTCTAGACTTGTGGTCGCAAGATGTAGTGAGCATGAGGCAATGCACCGAATCTTGGTGCTCGACTTTGACTGGTAGAATGGAATGGAGGGACTTGGCACTTGGCTTGGTGGTTGAGGGGTTGCAACTCAGTGTTTGGTTAACATGAATAATTGAAGATTATACTTCGGGATAGTATTTTATGACTATTAATTTATTTATGTATAAGAATTTATTTTATAATGACTTATGTGTGGCACGTTGGTGTTTGGTTGTTTTCCAAGGCTTGGACTATGCTGAGTAGTCGTGGGTTCAAAACCCGTATGCTCCAACAAAATTTTAATCTAACCCAAATTTAATCTAAACCCTAAAATCATTAATTAACTTTAATGAAGATTAACTTTACACTAAATAAAACAATTAATTTTTTTTATTTTTTTTTAAAGATAAGTAATTAACTTAATTTTTTTTGTTTTTTTACACTAAATTAAAGACAGTTAATTAAAACAGTTAATTGAATTAGTTGAATTAATTAATTATTTTTAAAACAATTTACTATATTTTACACTAAAATAAAAATTTAAACGAACACACAAATATATATATATATATATATATATATATATATTAATAATAAAAAAAATTAAAATAATTTAAAAACAATTGCAGGCACACATGGATTCCACGTGCCCACCTTGCTTCCTCTAGCGCCCCTCTATATAAAACCTAACCTTTATCGTCGTAACCCTAATTCCTCTTTTTCTCATCTTTTCTTCTTGCGGGGTTTCTGGTTACATGGTCGGCCACCATGGCCTTCTCTCATGGCTTCTCCTCCTCGTGGTCAGGTGTTTGGTTTCTGGCATTGGTTGTTGGCTTGTATTGTCTCTGGCATTGGAAGAGGAAGAGAAGCATGAAGAGTGTGGGTAGAAGAGGCACCATCCATGCCAGATGCATAGAAATATTCATTCCTTTGGTTTATCTTTTGTCTCAGTTCAGTTCAACGCATTTTTCATGCCTGTACTTTTGTTTTGTTTTGTTTTGTTTCTTGGTTTTGAATGACTTGGAAGGTTCTGCCTACGCTATATGCTTGCAATTTTTAAATGCACTATTTATATTTGTTTATTGGAAGTTCAACATAACTATTTATTTCTGCTGACCAGAACCACAATAGTAGTTGAGGATTGATTTATTTGCATCATTTCACAGTTCGTTTGTTTGTTTGTGTTTGGGGGTCTGCGCAGTTGAGTTTTGATATGGGTCGAAAGCTGGAAATGTTGCTGGGAAATTATTGATGAGGGGGGGAAAGGAATTCTCTTCTCTTATTCTTTGGAGAACACTACAAAAGAATTTTTGTTATTAATTTGATTTCTGAACATGACAGGTTACATGTATCTATGCCAGTATTATATTATGTAGATTGTACCTTAGTGTGTAGAGTAGATGGAGAGTCCTCCACCACATGCACTCATCAGAACATTTCACTGTGGAGTGAAAGCCGCAGTAAGGTCTTCTCTAAAATGAAATCCTTAAGAGTCTATCGTCGTTTCCACAATAGTTAATTGAAGATTACAAATGGGAGTTTGTACTTTCCATTAAAGATTCAACTTATAAATGAAATATTATATAGTAATAGTTTGTAGTAGTTGTTGGAGGTTCCAAGGTAGAAAGCTAGTGGAATTAGATCTAGATTTCTTCTTATTTGCTTTTTGTTTTGGATGGATGGAGGATACAACCAACCTATACTATTGGAGCTATGGAAGTGGGCCTGCTGAGTGCAAGGGAACTCCCTATATGTATATAACTTAAAGAAATGGGGCATGTTCTAGCCCCTCGAAGAAAAAAGTCCAGTTATTCTCTACGATGATAAATCTTCAAAATGCAAGACCCTGTTGAAGCTGACGATCTCTCGGACCAAAATACTGAAGAATAAGAGGGAATTGCAGTGTAAGAAATTTAGGAAAGATGTTGCTCAGCTCCTTTAGAATGGCTAGGAAGAGAGTGCTCGATTAAGGGTGGAGCACGTCATCAGAAAATAAAATATACTGGTTGCATATATTCTCATTGAAGGGTTTTGTGAGGTGATATCTGAAAGAATGTTAGCAATTGAAAATCAAAAGGCACGGGGAGGAAGCATTGATGCGAATTTGATGTGAATTTGATTTTACATGTGCACCTCGTAGTGCCAGTACTCATTGGCATGTTGTGCAATGAAGAAGCCCCCCGTGGGCTCCTCCTCCATGTGGCTTCGGTGCTTTGTGTTGTGTTGGGTTCTTAGATTGATAGCTCATGGACTTGTCTTCAGTGCTTAGTCGACATGATAACTGGATATTGGGCCCAATATTTTTATTTTTATTATTTTTATTTTTTTTGTTTACATCAATTATTATTGGTTGTGTGTGCGGTTGCAAGTCGCAGGTCACGTGGTTACTCAACAACAAAGAGAAATAGCATGGAATTAACTCCATATCATTTTTGTTTAGGGGAATACATGGCCCTTTTATCGGGAAGTGAATAAACTTGGTCTTATGTATTCTGGGGGTTTGGGGTCGAATCCCGTAAGCTCTTCTGCACTGGATTTGCTGCCTACATTTTGTTTTTTTGTTATTATTATTATTATTATTATTATTTTATTTAAAAAAAAACCATTCTTGCTAGCTTTCTACATGGAGGAAATGGAATTTCAGGTAAATAGATTAGAGGGTAAATATGTATATTTGTTTTCCTAGATATTCTATTTTTCCTAGCAGATAATTTCCTAGATATGTTATTTTTTTTCTTTAAAGGCTTCGTAAAATCTCCCTGAGATTGGTGGGAAGAGTGCTTATTTATTATACAAATTTATTTCAATATATATATCTATTAAGATATATTTTTACTCTATTCTAATTTTATTTATTTATTTTTTTAATTGTTCACTATATAAAAAAAATATCACTTTGTACAAGTGAGGCTTCTTACAGGTTTGAAGCTTTTACAGGCGAGGCTTCTTACAGGTCTGAAGGTGAACATGCCTCCATCAATCTTACAACAGTTTGTAAGGTTTTCTGGTTTATTTCTGGGCCAATTCTAACTAGGTGGGTAGGCGCTTGGCCCTAGATTTTAAACTAGTGCTCTGATACTATGTGTAGGAACCTAGATTTAATTAGCCTATTAAATTTCATAAATTTTAACAAATAAGATTACTTCTACGTAGAAACAATAAGTAATTTCTTTCATTCAGCATATAAGCAACATAAATTAATTTATGAACAACAATATAATGAATTACATAACATAATATAGATACCTCTTGTTGATGCTATTATCCCAATATCCGGTTGTCCTCTCTGCTACTTTGCCTAGCCTGCTGCTTTGATCAAACCCTACCCAAACCGACTAACCACCCAGCCAGCTAGGAGTAGCCTGTCCATCTCCCTAGTTCCACGATACCGTAAGGAATCTTGACCCCCGAGCCCAAAACTCCTAGAAAATTGGTGCCCCCTGCAATGGTTCACCAAAACTCCAAAACCAAAGTCCTCAAAACTAGAAAATATCCAACAGAAATACAGACCTCCTCCCCAATAATTCTCCTCCCCCAAATTTTCATAATCCTCTCTTGTAGGACTCTTCCCAGTCATATCTCCCCCCCATTCACTGACTCCCTATCCTCCATTATCCTCCCCTTTATTACCTTATCCCATTCCTTTATTACCTTATCTGATTCCTTTATTACCTTATCCTTTCATCCCATGCTTCGTTCCCCCCCTGCATACGTAAAGTCTTATAAAAAAAAATAAAAATTATTACGCTCTTAATTCATTACCCTAACCTTTAATAAGTTAATTAATTAATTAATTAATTAATTAATTAATCAACAGATATAAACAATTAATAATTAATTAACTAATTAATTAATTAATTAATATTATTAATAAATAATCATTGTTTAACTAAAATATATTAGGACAGTTAATTAAATAGTTAACTATTGTTGATAAAACCTATGAAACTATTTAACTAGGGTTATTACATAAAGCTCAGAGTGCATGAGGAGAAGGGTAAGGGAAGTTTGGGGTATATACTTCAGGAAAAGAGAATGTATTGTTTGAAGGGGGAAGCGAGACAGATATCTCAAGTGTGCCCTTAACTTTCAACTGTGTAAAATCAGGTTGAAAAATAGTTTGTATGGGTGAAATGATTTGTCTAAGGGATCTTCATGATTTTAAAATATTTTCTGGATCAGAGACTGGCAAGGTCTGCTTGTTGTCCGGGTTCTTTCTAGTGTTTTTTTGGCTAAAATCTAGTTTACTTATCGTGGAGTCACCAAGTGAAAAATGAATGTAGCCTTAGAAGGTTTTTCTATCTTTGTTCACTATCAAAGAAATAAAATGTAAATGTCGTTCTTCCCAGGGAAAAGTTTCGTTTCTTCGTTCCCTGACAATGACGTCAAAAATATGTTGTTCTTGAGTTTATACTTTATGGCTCTAAAGTATACCGTCAAGGCATCCGAAAAGATAAAGAGAATTAAGGGGTAAGAATCAACTTTGAAGGGTAAATCAATGTTGGTTTCTCAACTATCTCTGTCTAGCTTCCCATTTTTCTTAGATTCTAATATCTCTCTCGATAATTGCCCATGAGCGTTCTAATTCAACCTGGGTAGTTGTTGCTTGCAGGATAGTATTAGATAAGTTCAAAGCAATGCTAGTTTGATCTTGAAGGCTAGGTTCTATGTTAGGCTGTCTATTATTTGGGACAGTCATGGGGAGTAAAATTTTATTGAATTATAAAATGTTTAAAGATTTGTTGCTTCCGTTTTGAGGGATGAAATAGAAAAGGAATTTTGGAACTCAAAATAATAACAAAATAACAGTAGAGGTTGTTTCCTGTACTTGAAGTAATTTTAGAATAGTAAAATAATAACAAAAGTAACGTTGTCGAAAAATATGAGGCTTTAATCATGAAAGAATCTCATATCATAACAAAAGAATGAGAGAAAAATGAGATTTCTAATGAAATATAAAATATAACCATTCAAATGACCTACAGGTCTTGAAACTGTTGATAGCAATCATAGAGGAAAAATTGTAAATGATTAGATAATCAAATAAATTCAAACTACAATAGAGGTTTGAGTTAAACTATAGTTGATCATTCATTAGAAAGACATTAAAAGAAAGATGTTGAAAAGTATTGAAAATCGAGTAAAGGAACACATAGCTTCAAGTTGACAGAATTCATAATCTCTTCTGCATTATTTGAATCACTGTAAATTAGAAAACTTCTAATACAATTGGCTCCCAAAAATCAAAAAGCCTTTTCTCAGTCTTGTGAAATTATATTTATACATGATCGCCAAACTTTTTTTTTTGGTGGTGATTAACTAATTTTCGAAGACTAACGGTTACATGAATGTGAAATACTGAATCGTTTATATTTCTATCTTTATCTTCTTTGATTAATTTCGATGATGAAATTTTTAAAATAATACTTTATTTCTTTGTTGATGAAACTCCTTCTTCTCTTTTGAGACAATCAATACATTTTCCCAAGAGCTGAACCAACACCCTAGGAGCCTCTGGAATATATTTCGCCTCAAATAGGATGAATTTTCTCTATAGTCCCGGTAGACGGTCGTCAACTATCTTTACTGTAAACTCAATAGTTTGTAACTTTAAATTCGGCTTCACCATCCATCTGTTAATTTGTGTAACATCAATTACCTTTATCTATGAGATTTCTATTTGAATTTCATCTAGATTCTCCTTTAAATTTAATTGATGCCTTCCGATGTTGATTTGTCGCAATAACCCAAGACAGTTGTCTCTTCCAATGTTCAACGAAGCCTTATATAGAAGATCGAAAATTGCTTGGCAATCATCGTTAACCTCTTTGGTTATTCTCTTGTTTTTGGAAAGGCTTGCCTCCCAAACCTTGAGTATTATATCCCCTTTGATCTTCTCTAAAACATATAACTTTTGAGTCTTTTTGACCTCCTCTTTTGCTGAAAGAGTCACTGCCTTTTGAAAAGTGGTTATGGCTACTTTTTCTTCCCTCTGTTTTAAGAGGATACTGTCGAAGGATTTGCTTGTATCTTGAAAGTATGTCTGAATAATTTCTAGCTTAGAGATCAATCCTTGTTGCTCTATTTCTATTTTTGCATGTATTTCCAATGCCTGGGCTTGGAAGGTTTTCATCTCTACCACTTGATTTTGGATTGAACTCATCTTGTTCTGTAATTGTTTATTCATTTCTTCCTGATGTAGGACCTGTTCTTGATTGGCCTGTATCTTCATGTTTGCTTCATTTAGGTTTGTTCTTAGTATTTGAATCTCCTGTATGTCATTGGTTCTGGCTCGTTCTGGCCATTTGTTTATTTCCAGAATCATACTTCTTTTAGTCTCCCTTAATTGAGTTTGTAGCTGGGCTATCATTTGGTCTTTCCATTGTAACCTAGTCCTCAAATTTCTTACAGAGTGTAAATTTGTTGATGTGAAGGCTCCCATCGTGCCTGCTATTTCTGTAGCAAATTCTCCTTCAATATTTTGTCCATCTATGATGATCTTATGCTTTTTTATCATCGTGTCTCCTCTTAGATGCATTTCCTATTTCAAGATAGCCCTTTTCTTTTTACTGAAAAAATAATCGGATGAAGGAATTTCCTCTCTAGAAATAGGTTCGAGATCACTAACATATAGATATCCCTCTTGGGGGTTTCCATAGGTAGACTACAATGGGGTCAAAGAAGTAATAGGGCTTCCAAGCTTCGTCGATACCGTTCCTCCTATTTTTTTGGGAAAATTCTCAGGGACTTCTGGATATATTTCCAACTCCTTTCTTTTCCTTGACTCCAAGTTCTTGATTTGTAGAACTTTTGTTCTTAGTGAAGGAATTTTAGTTTCCTTCAAACTTTCCTTTGTATTTTCTTTATCCTGTAAATCTGATTCAAAACCTGGGGGAGGTCCTTCCTGCTCTGGAGGGGGGATCGTGTACTGACCTTACAATATCTTCGGTAAACAACTTCGCTTATGGGTTTGGAAGGTCATAAAACTTGTTTGTAAGTCGGGTGGTAATGATCGTACTCTGTTTAATACTTCCTCATAAGTTTTGACCTCTTTGAACATATCATCATAAGCATACCTTTCATGTTCATAAGCTTTCATACCGCAATGTATCAGGTGTTTTTTCACTAGTTGATAAGGGTCATGCTTTCTGTGCTCAATATTTAACATTTTGATTTCTTCGAGCACTTCTCCTTCCACCTTGGAATGGCCCAGGTTTAGTAATGAAAATTTCCCTATATACACAAGGAAGATTGGCCGGGATTTCTTTTGAGCCACCTTTAGCTCTATTCCGATACAACCTTTCACTATTTGGTGTGCTACCTCCCTCAATACCAGTCTGTCTGGGAGAAATTTTGGAAGTGCATGAGGAGGGATTGAGAACCCATAAAACCTAATGTAGGAGAAACCTTCTTCAATGAACCATTCAGCTATTGCCCTGAGGTTTTCTGAGACTGTCTCAGAGATGCGAGGAGGGTCACAACCATAAATCATTTTATGCATTGGTATTATTACAAAATGACAAATTTCATAAAATGATTTTTTTGCGTTTTCTTCCCACATCTCTGAATGATACTCATGAATGGGTTGGGGGAAGGTTATGTTCCAATTCCAATTCATCAAAGGGAATGGAGTCAAAAAACAAATGGCGTCCATTATGTATGCCAACATGTAAAAGGCCACTGGTTGACCTTGGTCTTTTGCGGCTTTGTAATTTGAAACCTCTTTGGCCAAGTTATCAGATAAAATCTTGCTCCAATTGAAACTATATCCTTTTGATGCCTCCTCTAAAAAAGGTATCCAATCTGTAGGAAAATGACAGGGATTGTTTTTGCGAAAGAGTTTGCACAACATCATGGCTACATAAACCATGTATTGATTCAAAGATGTGGTGGCATAATTTCCGTGAGTGTCGGCCCTAAATTTTGATGGACATCTCCACCATTCTTTGATTAAATCGAGATAAGTTAGGTCTACCTCAATACACTCCTTCCTTTTAAATTCATCTATAAACTCGACATTGTAAATATATTTAGGATTGGGTGAGATTTTGTACATTACTTGAATATGTTCAGGTTTAAATGAGCTGATAATGACCGACTGATCATTTATAATACTTCTTGTCAGAATATCAACCTTCTCTAGAGCCCAACTGATCATGTCATTGTACGCCACGATCTGTGGGCGTGTTGCAATCTTGTGATGCTTGGATTCAACTATGTCCCGAAGGTGATTCTCGGAATCATTTGGGGAATTTTTGATTTCGTAGTCCAAAATTTCATAGATTTGTCTCCAGGATTTGATTTAGTCGATAGCATGTGGTGTGTGTCCGATATGATATATGTCTCTAGACTTCAAATCATAGTTGTATCTTCACTCTTCTTAGGCGCTTTCTTTGGTTCCATGACTTTCGTATCAGAATGAAAACCTATCACAGAAGAGAGGTGTATGAGTTTAGATGAATGTGTCTTACACTTGATAGCATGAACTAGGATAAGTTGCGAAACAAAGACCTTTAATTCTCTTTTAACTCATTTAATGGTGAAGGTACTGAAGCAACTGACAAGAAATTAATACCTTAAAAGTAGTGAATATTTCTGAGATACGCATTAGTGTCACATAAGTCAGCAGTTATCCGTTATTAATGTGGCCATATTTTGGCAATCCCAGATTCAAAATTTGAAAGATTTCATTCAACGGTACCGAAAATAAGAAAATATCTAAGAAGTTTAATTACCATTAATCGTATTTTAAAAACAGAGTTAGTTCAATTTAAAGATGATTATGATTCAAGACTTCGTGTTTTGGGGTTTCGAGGATCGTGGATACATGAGGTATGTCATTGCTAAACCCTGATTCCCAAAATTGCAAAATCACGATGAGATTAGGTTAGGCCGTAACTTTCGTATTAGTAACGTAATTAATCAGGATTAAAAACTAACTTCCATTCTTTCGAGAAATTGGGTATCGGGATTTCGTGATTCAATATGTATGGAAAACATATGGTTTCGAGTAGACCTGAATCTTGAAAGGTTTTAAAAATTGTTAATCAACTCCTTTAGGGTTTAAATTACTGTGATTAAAAATAACTTTACAGAAAGCGTGTCAGGACTTTTAAAACACTTTTGGTTTTTTTCCTTTGATTATTTAAAGAATAAATCTTGTTGGGATTTTGGTACCGGGCTTTTGGAAATGATAGTGAGGGTTATGCTTTATGAAAATCCGAAACCCAAAAAAGGAAAGTTTAAGTCTTAGAGATAACAACTTTAAAAATTGTTTCAACATAGGCTCCAATTGGGGACCTCGTCTCCTTGTGGGATGAGGAGAATGAGTAGACTTAGTGCCTTTATTGGGTAAATGGAGTCAAAGGATTTTTTCTGTGGAACTTTCTTAGGAAGGTGATACAGAGGGAAAAAGATATTTCGTCTTTACTTCTAAAAAGATTTTCAAAACTCCCATGCATTGTAAACTCAGCTGCAGCCCAATTCATGATCCTCTCCTTCTCGGTACTGAATTTAGGTCTGCTTTAAGATGATCAAAACAATCCTAGGAAATCCAATAGATCTTGCGGATTTTGGCTTGCATCAAACGAGGTAAATTTCATGCTTTTAATCCGGGAGCCCTGTCTGAACTTGGGATGCAGATCCGGTTTCGAAAAGGCTGGTAACTAGAGTAGAGTGAAATTTACGTATGACAACCTTACAGATATCTCAGATATTGCTTCACTTCCAGCGAGCATGTTCAGTACCCCAGTGAAGTTATCTATCCCTTTTTACTGAATTTCCTTTCACCACTTCTAATCAAAATTATGCATTTAGATGCTGAGACGAGGGAAATCATTTATGAATTTCCTTTCGTCGCCTTCTTGGACTAGATGGGGGAAATCAAATATGAATTTACTTTCACCATCTTTCTTATATTTTACTTTTTGAACACGAAGTGGGGGAAAACAGTGGTACTAAGTATACCAGGGATGATACCTATGTAAAATTTGCAGTGGAGGTCTGTCAACTGGCTTTGATTACCCTGGACCAACCTTTTCTTAACTTTGAAAGCACCTTAGCCCGCACGGGAAATGCGAAAGATTACTTCTAGGGGCCTTCCTTCGAACAACCCTCAATCCTTAGAAACTGTTAAGAAACCTAGGAGAGTTAGGATCAACCTACGCATAACTTTGTTTAGTCGGAGAGTGAGGAGTTATGAGGATTGAATTACCTTTTAAGATCTATTTTCCAGCTTCCAAAGCTAAGACGTAATCTCTTCTCCCTCTGTGGGAAACCTGGAAAGATTCTTGGTTTTTTAAGAAGGCAAAACTGAGGGTAGAAAGGGGCGACGGAGAAAGACCTGGAAATCGAAAAACATGGGTCATGGATTAAACCCAACTCTTAGAACCCTTTCTCGGAGAAGCTTTACTCTCTCTACTAATTTTAATTACCTCTTATCTTTATCTAGGTGAAACTCTTAGGACCCAGAGTAAGAACTCGTTCCTTTAGTGGAATATCACACTTACGAGACCATCACCGCACTTTAGAGACCTTCATTTGAAAAACAAACTTCTCTGGAAATCGCACCTTTTCCTTACCATTTTCATTCTCTTTTGAAATAACGGAAAATCTTTTCTATCACCTGTTTTTGACGAATTTATCTTCCAATATATGGCCGTCTGTTTGCTCCTTTCGCTTGTTTGGGCTGCAAGATGGGATCCTGTAAGGGAACAACACAAAGAGTATTAGGGCTTTAAAAGAATTGAATGCATTGAAAGTTTTGTATCCCTACTTCTAGAAAAACATTGACCTATTTTATTTTTGACAAAAGTAGACTTACCAAAGAAAATTATGAAATAAAAAAGAAAACACAAACCGGTATATACAGTGGAAATTTTGGAAACTAATTATTTCATATAGTGTTTTAAATAACGCCCATTGACAGGGGCGTTGAGGATTTTACCATCCAAATTCTCTAACAAAAATGAAATTTTTCCTTCAGGTGCTGTAACCTTGAACGGTCTGTACCAGATGTGATCGAATTTACCATGTTTTGCCGAGTCTTCCTTCCTAGCATCCCATTTTAAAACCAAATCCCCGGGGATAAATTCTCTGTCTTTGGCCTTACGATCGAATATCGCTTTCATGTTGTCTTGGTATTTCTGCAACCTTTAGTCCACTTCGGCCCTATGCTATTGGACTTCAATCAGCTAGTTCATTCTTCTTATGACATGATTTGGTTCTTCTTTCTAATCTTTCCAAAGTTTCATTACGGGATGCACTAGATTTATAGGTAATAATACGTCGGTCATGTGCACCATTTGGAAAGGAGAAGTGCTGATAGGCTTTTTCGTGCCTATCTGATTTTCCCACAGAGCGTATTTCAAATGCACATGCCAAGATTTCTTGTTTTCGCTGAACACTTTCTTAATTATATTGATCAGGCTCTTGTTTGAAGACTTGGCCAACCCATTTCCCTAGGGGTAATATGTCATCGAATGACCAAGCATGATATTGTACTTTTTGCAAAAACTAACCATAGCCATAGATTTGAAGGCCTGGGTGTTATCTGTGACTATCTTTCGGGGGTAGCCGAATCTAGAAAAAATGTTCTCTTCTAAGAAATCTATTACGACCGAATCTGTAGCCCTTATAGTTGGAATAGCCTCCACCCATTTGGTGAAGTAATTTGTAGCAGTCAAGATCCATTTATGTTGAGCACTAGAATGAGGATTAATTTTTCCTATGAAATCTAATCCCCATTGATGAAAAGGGGCTTCCGTTTTAATCGGAACCAATGGCATCACTGGGAGTTTATGCTTGCCTGCGAACAATTGGCAACGGTTCCAGGCTCAGACCTTGGCGTTGACGTCTGAGAAATGTTTGGGCCAATAATATACTTCCCTCAGAATCTTATAAGCCATTGTCCTCTAGGTGTGATGTCCTCCACACACTCGTTCATGAAATTGGCTTATAACATTCTCTGTTTCTGATTCAACCAAGTAAACTAGCAGGAAGCCAAGTGGGTCCTTCCAATACAATTGTCTTTCAGCTATACAGTACTTGACCACATGCAGCTTCAGCATTTTGGATTTAGATGGGGGTAAGTCACTCGGGCACTTCAAGGTCAACTGGTAGGACACTATGTCTTTGTGCCAATCTGATGAAGCAAACTTCTCTTCGATTCTGATTTTAGTTATTTTTTCATCGAGCTTGTTCATATCCACACACTCTTCACCTCCCTGTAGGCCATTTATTTCAAGAGCTCTGAAATTTGATTCAGCTAAGAGTTTATCCAAACCTTTTCCCTTTACTAGTCTTGTTGGTTTTATCTCCAGGTCGAATTCTTGAATTTTGGCAGGCCACCGTCCTCTTTTTCCATCACTGTCGGACTATACCAAAATGTCTTTTACGGAGCTGGTGGGTACATATACAATTACCTTCGAATGAAACATGTAGGTTCTGAAATCCTTTAATGCCTTCATCATAGGATATGCTTGTTTTTCCATTATATCATATATGATTTTATCGTGTAAGAATTTTTCTAAAAAAGGCTATCGGTTGCTCGAAACCTTCTTCATTTTTTTGGAGGAGTACCGCGGAAAGTGTGTGTTCGGAGGCGAATGAGAAAATAAGAAAATCCTTTATATAATCAGGGCCTGCCAGTACGGGTGCCTCGCTTATAACCTTCTTGATGAATGCAAACGATGCTTTGGATTTTGTTGTCCATTTCACTTCGTTGTTTTTCTTTAGCATATCTGTGATCAACTTCACGATTTCAACAAAGTTTGGGATAAATCTCCTCAAAAAATTTATTTTTCCTGAGAATGATTGAATCTCTTTTACATTCCTAGGGATATTTATTGTGTCTATAACTTCAAATCTTTTAGGATAAATTTTAATTCCATCTCGGGACACAATATGGCCCAAGAGTTTACCTTCTTGTATAAAAAAGTGAGACTTTTTGGGGTTTAAAGACAAACCAAACTTGTAGCATTTCTCAAACGTCTGCTTGAGATGTATCAGATGATCTTCATCAGATTTAGAAAAAACGGTTAGATAATCAAGATATATAACCACAAATTTGTCCCTTTCGCCAATGAAAGCAATATCCATAGCACGTTGGAAAGTAGAAATTGAATTCATTAAACCAAAAGGCATCTTGTCATACATAAATGTACCCCAAGGAGTGGTGAAGGTTGTTTTTTCTTTACCGTGTTCGCTGACGACAATTTGATTGTACCTGGAAAACCCGTCAATCATCGACATCCTATTTGCCCCAACTACTTTTTCTAAAATGTGATCCATTTTGGGTAGGGGGTAATTGTCTTTGAGGAAGGACTTATTTAGATTTCTAAAGTCAACACACAGTCTAATTTCCCTGTTTTTCTTTCTAACCGGGACCAGGTTTGCTACCCAATCAGAGTATCTCAGTGGTACGATTATTTTTGCATCTAGGAGCTTTTTGACTTCCCTTTCGACCACAGGCAATAAAATAGGATTGATTTGTATGATTATTTGTCGAAAGGTTTTGACACCAAGCTTCAGGGGTATCTTATGTTTAATCACAGTGGTGTCACAGGTTCTCATCTCTTCATATGACCAAGCGAAAATGTCCTTGTACTTTCTAAGAAACTTTGCGTATTTACTTTTTCTTTTCGGGGACAGATATTTGGATAGTTTCACCAACCGATGGTTCTCTTTAGTACCTATGTCACGGTTCTCAACCTCTTCAGGTTGAGGCTGTAGAGTGGATCTTAAAGTTATATCATCTTCATTGAATAATCTTTCCAATGGAATCAGGCCCTTGGGGATCTGGTTATTTTTAAGAATGAGCATTCGGTGATTCACGATTTTATCGTGGAACTATTGAGGATCCTCCCCTTCCTGCATGATCCAAATGGGATCATTTTGGTTTTCTTGGTCAGCGTGTGTTTCGACAAACTCGTCTATTGATTCTAAAAATTTGCGAAGCTGTTCATCATCCTCTAAGACTTGCCAATGTTGTATGTTATTAGGTATGGAAGGTCGGTGCCTCATTTGTATGTGGTACTTTAGTTTAAACGTGGTGGGAGGTGTGAATGTTGTGGTTGCTTTGGCTAACGCATCAGCTTATTGGTTTTCAGTTCTTGGAGTGAAATGAACCCTGACTGAGGAGAAGAAATTGTTGATCAGATCCCAGATGCAATTCCTGTAGGACCTCAACCTAGGATGTTTGGCCTGGTACTGTTGGTTTACCTATTTTATGATTAGCTCGGCATCACCAAAGACTTCAAGTTTTTTTATTTTCATTCTCCCAGCGGCTTCTAACCCTAACACTAAGGCTTCATACTCGCATACATTATTAGTGTGGTCCTCATTCCACTGTAGTCTGTAAAAAAAGCGAATTACTAGTTGATTATCGGGAGCCACAAGGAGTTCTCGAGCTCCAGCTCCAAAGTAGGATGAAGCACCGTAAAAAAACATTTTCCACACACCAAATCTATATACATTTTTTTTTTTTTTTTTTCTGTACAACTTTCGTCTATACCTACCTCAATATCATCATCAATTGATAAAATACAACTACCTGACTCTTGATCAACAATATATACAAGGTGGTTGTTTGGGTTATGTGGATCACCTACCATGAATGTCAACCTAGCTTCTTTGTATAGATGTGTGTACTGTCCTCCAAAAAATTGAATTGTAGTATATGTCATGTCAAGCTAGAGAAATCCTCCAATATTGGCAACCCATGACCTAGATAACAACATACCATATTTCGAAGGGATATCGGTGACCACTATGTCCATAAGAATGCTTTTTTCAGGTATTTGTGCCAGATTTACCACCAAGTCTTTAATCATGCCTATGCATTTGACTTTTCTTGAATCAAATGAATATAAATATCCATAAGGCCTAGTGATTTCTAGACCTAATTTATCCATAATGGATTTAGGCATCACATTGTGGGATGCTCCAGAATCTAGCATGTAGTTATGGAGTAGGTGGTCGAACAAGGTTAACGTGATATAGAAGGGGGCAACAATGTCTTTCTCACCTTCGAAATGTGGACCAAAAACTATCTTCGGCTTGCCATCTTCTAAGTTGATGACATCGGCTTGGCTTTCATCTTCTAAAAAGTTAATCATGTTGGCAATTTGTTTTCTATATATGGGATTTTTAGCTAGTTCAACAAGTGGGATAGGTATTTTGATTTTGGGTATTTCATTTTCCAGACTAAAATATCCCAGGGCCTTGTCCCTCTCTATGTTTGGGGCCTCCATTCCTTTCTTTTCAGCTTTTCTTTTTGGTGTGGATTTGGTTTCACTCACATGAACCTGTGTTTTCATGGTGGGTGTTCCTACTGACTTTGACTTGATAGGTTTCGTGTCAGTAGTGTGGGTTTTTGCAGTCTGTTTCTCAACAATGTTTGGAGCTTCTTCATCAATTTCGCCCCTAGGCAAGATCTTTTTTGTTGAGGCAGTTGGTAGACTCTTGTTCCTAGGTCTTAAATTGTATTTCTCGTGTAGTTTGGCTATAATATCATTTGTGATACCTTGATAGGTAAAATCTTCAAAAGTATCGTTGCTAACATCGTCTTCCGATCTAATTTCTTTATTTAAGGATTTTTTGTAATCTTGTCTTGATAAATAGGGTGATTTACTATCGTTGCAAAGATTATTTATATCCTCATCTAACTCTTCAAAATCTTCTAGGTCTTCCTCTCCATTGAAGTTTTCACTTTTGAAGGGGGTTGGGATTTTTTGATCCTCATTCTTAATTGATTTCTATGGGGCCCGAGGATTAGGATTCCTTCTGAAATCCTTCCTAGGAAAATGATCCATTTTTTATTTATCTAGTTCCATTTTTGAGATCTTATTTGACAGTTCTCTAATTACCTTAGCCATCTCGTCTATTTTATCTCCTGAGGATTTCTCCGATCCTGAGGATCCACCTTGTTCTTTGAATTTCCTAGTTTCTTTTTTCTCGGTTTCTATTTTTTCTTTTAACTTCCCTAATGCCATCATGTTCAATTTGATTTCTAGGGCATCATATTTCATTTTCGTGAGATCTGTTGATCTCCTTTCTTTCAATAATATAGTGAAATCAGGATCAAAGGCTCCAGCGAAAGTCACCTTTGTTGCAGATTGAGAAGGTTTGACCTCGACTAGGATTTTATTATACAACTTGTTAAACCTTTGTGTGAACTCGAGAACTGATTCTGAGTTTTTCTTTCTAAGGGGTCTAAATTTAGTTAGGTAATAGATGTGGTCTCTCCTCTCCCCCCATTGTCTGATAAAAGCGTTTTCAATTTCTTTGTAAGATCTTAGAGATACTGCAACTAAGGCTCAGAACTAGGTCCTCACCTGTCCTTCAAGTCTGAATGACGAGTCTAGAATAGACATCTTCCTATTCGATTCCAAGGATGTCGGCAAATTGGTCAAAGAAATTTATGTGTTCTTGAGTAGTTAAATATCCTTCCCCTGTAAATTTGGGAAGGATTTTCATATAATTTTCGGGAAGGTCGTGTAGGGGAACTGGGAGCACAAGGGGGGCATATCTGGCAGCTACCTTAGCAAAGTTTCCAGGAAGCGATGCTTGGCCACCTGCTAGTCCTCCTTGGCACCACCCCTAGATCCTACGCCTCCATGTGTAGTCATTGATGGATTTGAGGCTGAAGCTTGTAGTGTGTGAGGAGAAAGCTCATAGAAGTTTGTGGTATATAATTTAGGAAAAGAGAACGTATTGTTTGAAGGGGGAAGCGAGACAGATCTCTCAAGTGTTCTCTTAACTTTCAACTGTGTAAAATCAGGCTGAAAAATAGTATGTATGGGTGAAATGATTTGTCTAAGGGATCTTCGTGATTTTAAAATCTTTTCCGGATCAGAGACCCATGAGCTCTGCTTGTCGTCCAGGTTCTTTCTGGTGTTTTTTTGGCTAAAATCTAGTTTACTTATCGTGGAGTCACCAAGTGAAAAATGAAGGTAGCCTTAGAAGGTTTTTCTATCTTTGTTCACTATCAAAGAAAGAAAATGTCAATGTCGTTCTTCCCAGGGAAAAGTTTCGTTTCTTCGTTCCCAGACAACGGCGCCAAAAAGATGTTGTTCATGAGTTTATACTTTAAGGCTCTAAAGTATACCATCAAGGCATCTGAAAAGATAAAGAGAATTAAGGGGTATGAATCAATTGTGAAGGGTAAATTAAAGTTGGTTTCTCAACTGTCTCTGTCTAGCTTCCCATTGTTCTTGGATACTAATATCTCTCTCGATAACTACCCATGAGCATTCTAATTCGACCCGGGTAGTTGTTGTTTGCATGATAGTATTAAATAAGTTCAAAGCAATGCTAGTTTGATCTTGAAGGCCAGGTTCTATGTTAGGATGTCTATTATTTGGGACAATCATGGCGAGTAAATTTTTATTGAATTATAAAAATTTTAAAGATTTGTTACTTTAGTTTTGAGGGAGGAAATAGAAAAGGAATTTTGGAACTCACAATAATAGCACAATAAGAGTAGAGGTCGTTTCCTTTACTTGAATTAATTTGAGAATAGTAAAATAATAACAAAAGTAACGCTGCCGAAAAATATGAGGCTTTAATCATGAAAGAATCTCATATCATAAAAGAAGAATGAGATAAAAATGACATTTCTAATGAAATATAAAATATAACCATCCAAATGACCTACATGTCTTGAAACTACTGATAGCAATCACAGAGGAAAAACTGTAAATGATTAGATAACCAAATAAATTCAAACTACAATAGAGGTTTGAGTTAAACTATAGCTGATCATTCATTAGAAAGACATGAAAAGAAAGATGTTGAAAGATATTGAAAACATAGTAAAGGAACACATAGCTTCAAGTTGACAGAATTCAGAATCTCTTCTGCATTATCTGTATCATTGTAAATCGAAAAACTTCTAATGCAATTGGCTCCCAAAAAACAAAAAGCCTTTTCTCAGTCTTGTGAAATTATATTTATACATGATCACCAAATTTATTTATTTTTGTTGGTGATTAACTAATTTCCGAAGACTAACAGTTACATGAATGTGAAATACTGAACCGTTTATATTTCTATCCTTATCTTCTTTGATTAATTTCAATGATGAAATTTTCAAAATAATACTTTATTTCTTTGTTTATGAAACTCCTTCTTCTGTTTTGAGACAATCAATACATTTTCCCAGGAGCTACACCAACACCCTAGGAGCCTCTGGAATATATTTCACCTCAAATAGGAAAAATTTTCCCTGTAGTCCTGGCAGACCTTCGTCAACTATCTTTCATGTAAACTCAATATTTTGTAACTTTAAATTCGGCATCACCATCCATTTGTTAATCTGTGTAACATCAATTACCTTTATGTGTGATATTTCTATTTGAATTTCATCCAGATTATCCTTGAAATTTAATTTATGCCTTCCAATGTTGATTTGTCCCAATAACCCAAGACAATTGTCTCTTCCAATGTTCAACGAAGCCTTATCTAGAAGATCGAAAATTTCTTAGCGATCATCATTAACCTCTTTGGTTATTCTCTTGTTTTTGGAAAGGCTTGCCTCCCAAACCTTGAGTATTATATCCCCTTTGATCTTCTCTAAAACATATAACTTTTGAGTCTTTCTGATCTCCTGTTTTGATGAAAGAGTCATTGCCTTTTGAAAAGTGGTTCTGGCTACTTTTGCTTCCCTCTCCTTTAAGAGGATATTGTCGAAGGATTTGCTTGTCTGTTGAAAGTAAGTCTGAATAATTTCTAGCTTAAATATCAATCCCTATTGCTATTTTTCTATTTTTGCATGTATTTCCAATGCCTGGGCTTGGAAGGTTTTCATCTCTACCACTTGATTTTGGATTGAACACATCTTCTTCTGTAATTGTTTATTCATTTCTTCCTAATGTAGGACTTGTGCTTGACTTCCTTGTATCTTCATGTTCGCTTCATTTAGGTTTGTTCTTAGTATTTGAATCTCCTGTATGTCACTGACTCTGGCTCGTTCTAGCCCTTTGTTTATTTCCAAACTGATACTTCTTTTAGTCTCCCTTAATTGACTTTGTAGCTGGGCTATCATTTGTTCTTTATGTTGTAACCTAGTCCTCAAATTGCTTACATAGTGTAAATTTGTTGATGCGAAGTCTCCCATCATGCCTACTATTTCTGTAGCGAATTCCACTTCTTCAATATTTTGTCCATCTACGATGATCTTATGATTTTTTATCATTATGTCTCCTCTTAGATGCATTTCCTTTTTCAAGATAGCGCTTCTCTTTTTAATGAAAAAATAATCGGATGAAGGAATTATGTCTCTAGAAATATGTTCAAGATCACTAACATATAGAGCTCCCTCTTGGGAGTTTCCATAGGTAGACTGCAATGGGGTCAAAGAAGTAATAGGGCTTCCAAGCTTCGTCGATATCGTTCCTCCTATTTTTTTGGGAAAATTCTCAGGGACTTATGGATATATTTCCAACTCCTTTCTATTCCTTGACTTTGAGTTCTCCATTTGTAGAAATTATATTCTTAGTGAAGGCATTTCAGTTCCCTTCAAACTTTCCTTTGTATTTTCTTTATCTTGTGAATCCGATTCAAAACTTGGGGGAGGTCCTTCCTTCTCTGGAGGGGGGGGTTGTGTATTGACCTTGCAATATCTTCAGTAAACAACTTCGCCTATGGCTTTGGAAGGTCATAAAACTAGTCTGTAAGTCGGTTGGTAATGCCCGTACTCTGTTTAATACTTCCTCATAAGTTTTGACCTCTTTGAACATATCATCATAAGAAGACCTTTCTTGTTAATAAGTTTCATACCGTAGTGTATCAGGTGTTTGTTCACTAGTTGATAAGGGTGATGCTTTCTGTGCTCAATATTTACCATTTTGATTTCTTCGAGTGATTCTGCTTCCACCTTGGATTGGCCCACGTTTAGTAATGAAAATTTCCCTATATGCATAGGGAAGATTGGCCAGGATTTATTTTGAGCCGCCTTTAGCTCTATTATGATACCACCTTTCACTATTTGAGGTGCTATCTCCCTCAATACCAGTCTGTCTAGGAGAAATTTTTGAAGTGCATGAGGAGGGACTGAGCACCCATAAACCCTGATGTAGGAGAAACTTTCTTCAATGAACCAGTCGACTATTTCCCTGAGGTTTTCTGAGACTGTCTCAGAGATGCGAGAAGGGTCAAAACCATAAATCATTTTATGCATTGGTATCATTACGAAATGACAAATTTTGTAAAATGATTTTTTTGCGTTTTCTTCCCACAGCTATGAATGATACTCATGAATGGGTTGGGAGAATATTATGTTCCAATTCCAATTCATCATAGGGAATGGAGTAAAAAAAAAATGGCATCCATTATGTATGCCGACATGTAAAAGGGCACTGGTTGGCCTTGGGATTTTGCGTCTTTGTAATTTGAAACCTCTTTGGCCAAGTTATCGGATAAAATCTTGCTCCAGTTGAAACTATATCCTTCTGATGCCTCCTCTAAAAAAGGTACCCAATCTGCAGGAAAATGACAGGGATTACTTTTTCCAAAGAGTCTGCACAACATCATGGCTACATAAACCATGTATTCATTCAAATATGCGGTGACATAATTTTCGTGAGTGTCGGCCCTAAATTTTGATGGACATCTCTACCATCCTTTGATTAAATAGAGATAAGTTAGGTCTTCCTCAGTACACTCCTTCCTTTGAAATTCAGCTATAAACTCGACATTGTAAATATATTTAGGATTGGGTGAGAGTTTGTACATAAATTGGATATGTTCAGGTTTGAATGAGTTGATAACAACTGACTAATTGTTTAGAATACTTCCTGTCAGAATATCAACCTTCTCTAGAGCCCAACCGATCATGTCATTGTACGCCACGAGCCGTGGGCATGCTGCAATCTTGTGAAGCTCGGATTCGGCTATGTCCCGAAGGTGATTCTTGGAATCATTTGGGGAATTTTTGATTTCATAGTCCAAAATTTCATAGATTTGTCTCTAGGATTTGATTGAGTTGATAGCATGTGGTGTTGTGTTGGATATGATATCTTCCTCTGGACTGCAAATCTCAGTTGTATCTTCACTCTTCTTAGGCGCTTTCTTTGGTGCCATGAATTTCGTATCAGAATGAAAACCTGTCACATAAGAGAGGTGTATGAGTTTAGGTGAATGCGTCTTACACCTGATAGCATGAACCAGGATACGTTGCGAAACATAGACCTTTAATTCTCTTTTAACTCATTTAATGGTGAAGGTACTGATGCAACTGACAAGAAATTAATACCTTAAAAGCAATGAATATTTCTGAGATATGCATTAGTGTCACATAACTCATCAGTTATCCATTATTAATGTGGCCATATTTTGGTAATCCCAGATTCAAAATTTGAAAGATTTCATTCAACGATATCGAAAATAAGAAAATATCTAAGAAGTTTAATTACCGTTAATCGTGTTTTTAAAACAGAGTTAGTTTAGTTTAAAGATGATTATGATTCAAGAATTCGCATTTCATGGATCGTGGATACATGAGGTATGTCATCTCTAAACCTTGATTCCCGAAATTGTGAAATCACGATGAGATTAGGTTAGGACGTAACTTTCGTATTAGTAACTTAATTAATTAGGATTAAAAACTAACTATCATTGTTTCAGGAAATCGGGGATCAGGATTTCATGATTCAATATGTATGGAAAACATATGGTTTCGAGTAGACCCGAATACCAAAATGTTTTAAAAATTGTTAATCAACTCCTTTAGGGTTTAAATTACCGTGATTAAAAACAACTTTACAGAAAGCGCGTCGAGACTTTTAAAACACTTTTGTTTTTTTGCCTTTGATTATTTAAAGAATAAATCTTGTTAGGATTTCGATATTGGGCTTTTTGAAATGATAGTGAGGGTTATGCTTTATGAAAAGACGAAACCTGAAAAAAGAAATTTTTAGTCTTAGAGATAACAACTTTAAAAACTGTTTCAACAATATGCACAACTGATTGCCTTTGAACTACAATCCCTCTTGGATCATGTACTCTTCCCACTAGCTCCTATCTCGCAGCACAGGATTTTCACATGCTTCATATGCTTCTTTAAAATATGTATCATCACAATACATGTCCTTAAGGTACTCAAACCCGAAGGTCTTCACTTGAAATTCCTGTAGAATCAAACATCTCCTGTTTAATGCATCAACAACCTTGTTATCATTCCCAGCAATATGTTTTATGAAAAAAGTAAAATTATGCATAAACTCAACCCATTTTGCATGCCTTTGATTCAGTTTTTCCTGTCTGGTTATGAATTGTAAATCCTGGTTATCGCTATACAAGAAAAATTCATGTGGTATAAGGTAATGTTTCCACTTATTCAAGGCTTGAATTATGGCATAAAACTCCTTATCATACATGGATTATTTTCTCTTGGTCTCATTCATCTTCTCAATAAAATAGGCAGCATGTATGTTATGCAGGCTAAAAACCACTCCAATTGCAACTCCACTTGCATCACATCTTACCTGAAATGTATTTTCAAAATTCAACAAGACCAAAATTGGTCATTCTGTTATTTTCTCCTTTAGTATATTGAATCTCTTCTCGGCCTCTTCCGTCCATTTAAAATACTTGTACTTCTTATTCACTGTGTCTATCATTGGTGCACAAATTCAACTGAAGTCTCTGATGAACTTCTTATAGAAACTTGCTAATCCATGGAAGCTCCTTACCTCAAACATACTCCTTGGTGATGACCATTCTTTGATCTCTTTCACCTTCTCTGGGTCCATCTTCAGTTCATTTTAAGAGATCACAAAACCCAAGTAAATCAGTTTTGTCTTCATAAAAGAGGACTTCTTCATATTTATCAACAACTTCTCTTGTTGTAGTCTCCTCATCACTAGCATTAGATGTTTCAAATGCTCCTCTTTAGTCCTGTTAAAGATAATTATATCATCCATATATACAACCAGAAACTTGCCAATGAAATCTTTTAGTATTTCATTCATCAGCATTATAAAAGTACTTGGGGCATTTATTAAGCCAAATGGTATAACAAGACACTCATACAAACCTTTGTTTGTCTTAAAGGATATTTTCCACTCATCACCTTCTCTCATCCTAATCTGGTGATATTCACTTCTCAAATCTATTTTGGAAAAGAAATTTTATCCACTTAAATAGTCCATTAAATCATCCATTCTTGGTAAAGGAAATCTATACCTGATGGTGATCTTGTTAATGGATCTTGAGTCTATGCACATTCTCCATCCTCCATCCTTCTTTGGACTCAACATAGTTGGTACTACGCATGGAATCAAGATTTATATGACCAAACCCTTTTCTAAAAATTCTTGGACTTGGTTCTTCACTTCCTCATTCCCTCGAGGTGTCAACCTGTATGCTAATTTGTTTGGTATACTTTCTCCTATATCAATTCAATATGGTGCTAGATACTTCTGATGGGTGGAATTGAGTTAGGCATCTCATCTACCACTATGTCAGGAAAATTATCCAACAATTCCTGAACTTCTTTAGGTAAATCATTCATCGAAGTACTTGTAAGGATAACTCTAGGTTTCCTCACCACATAGAACTGCATCTCTTATTCTTCCTTGACTTCTTTCAAGAGTTCCTTCCCTCTCATGAGAAGTATTCTTGTGCTGGATTCCTCTTTCACTTTCTTCTCCTCTATTGGCAACAACATGTGTGTTCTACCATTCTTCTCTAACATGTATGTATTCTTCCTCCCATCATGAATGACATTCCTGTCAAACTGCCATGGTATTCCAAAAAAAATATGGCATACATCCATGGGGATTACATCACATATAATTTAATCTCTATATCCTCCTATCTTAAATTCAACCAAGCATTGTTTAGTAACCATTTCCTGGTATCCTTTCTGCAACCATGAGACTTTGTATGGATTCAGATGTGTAGCTGTCTCCAGCTCCAATTTCTCTACCACCTCCATGGATACTAAGTTATCAATGCTCCCACTGTCAATTATCACATTGAATACTATATCTTTAGTCTTGCAATTTGTTTTTAAGATATTGTTCCTCTGCAGTAGCTTTTCAACTTCTGCCTCTAGTTTTAAGAGAACCTTCCTTAGCATCAGGGATCTTCCATTCTCTACTCCTTCTGCTTCAACATCTCTTCATTGTTCTTCTAAAATGTGAGCCTCACCTCCTCCTTATTTATTTTTCTCCGGACATTCCCAAGACATGTATCTTGTCTTTCCACATGCATAACATCTTACTTCTCCTCCTCTTCTTCTTCCTCGTCATCTAGAAGAACTCATTGCACCACCCTATTTTTCTCAGGAACTTCCTCCTCTTTTCGAGTGACCATGTGGTTTCTCAGTCTCATCCTTAGACTTATTTTCTTTGTCATGGGTAACTAGGATTTTATCTCTTTCTCATTGGGTTTGCTTTCTAGCCAACTTCTCCTCTACCTTCAACACAAACTGATAAGAATCCTCCACTATCCTTATTGACATCATGCTAAGTTCATCTTGGATTTCATATCTCAGGCCATTTATATATCTTTCAACTTTTTATTCATCCCTCTCTCTCTTTTTCCAGTTATGATGTTCAACCTATAGAACTCCTCTGTGTACTCCTTAACTATTATCCCTTTCTTTCTTAGTTTCTGCATTTTCCTGAACAAATTGATCTGATAATATTTGGGCATGAACTTAGCTTTCAAATTAGCTACCATTATGTCCCATATCTTTATATTGTGCTTGCCTTTGATTCTTATCTCAACCTACAACTCATCCCACCATATCCCTGCATGTCCCTTTAGTCTTGTGACAACATGTCTCACCCTTATTTCCTCATCGACATCTTCATAGTCGAAATATTTTTCCATGGATCTTATCCAATCCAATATCTCTTCAGCATCTAAATTTCCTTCATACATTGGGACCTTTATCTTGGCTTTGCCTCCCAATCTGGCAACTTCTCTCAACAAGCATTCTTCGACAACATCCTCTCTTGTAGATTCTATGATGTCATTCTCACCCATAACTTCTTCTCTCTCTGCATCACTGACGTCTCCAGCATCAGTGCTCCTCTCTGCACTACCTCCATCGCCTCTAATATTGCACGGAGTTCACACATATCCCTTTCTACAACTCAATTGGACAAAGGTGGTTCCACTCATATCCTTGGTGGCATTGTGTTGACTGTCTACTACACACAAAGTACAACTTTGAGTCCTTTCTGTCTCCTCTCCTTTTCCTTTTGTCTTCAGGAAATGTTTTTGGCTCTAATAACAATTGATGCACACTCCCCTTCTCTCCTAAGGACTTCATGAACTCCTGGTCTAGGATCAATCAAGAAACTAAGTTAGATAGAGTCTTTTTCTCTCTTCTAGACTCCAAACCCACTCACATAGGTCCTTTCTCCAAATGAGGAGGTCATATGAGACCCGCGGGTTCTCCCCTGAGCACTATCCAACTTCCACTCGAACTAGGCACTAGCTCTTCTTGGGATAAGCGCCTTCCCTCCCATGACCACAACTGTGACCGTTCGCCTGACCAACAAGTGCTTCACAAATTTGTGTGTCGGGTTCTTTGACATGCGTCAAACCTGACTCTCTAACTCCCGAAATCCCGAAGTGGGGCCTAGTGCATGCTAGCTCCTCCCTTAACCTTCAACGATGTGACCCCTCACTATGACTTGGGCCAATATCTCGAGCACTTCATGATTTTTCATTTCGCATCCCCGAAAGGTTTTATTCGGTCGTCTTCCTGATTTATGAAACCCAAAATCTGGGCTCTCCTTACATCAGATCAATGGTCCACGGTCCCTATTATTTGATAGTCTTTCTATATCCTTCGCAAACTTAGGACTTCACGTTTCACGAAGTTGGAGGATTTCCCCCCTCTCTTCTCTCAATATTCGAACTCATGAATTTCTTGGGACCAGATCTATGAACCACACTTTCCTTCAATCAACGACTATGATCATTTTGCGAACTTGGGTTTCACGAATTTTCTTATCCTGTACACTTTTCTACGGTTAAATCCCATGCACTTATCTCTAGATCCAACGACTATTGGTCCACCCGCTTAGATCTAATGGTCCTGATACGATCTTATCCCCGTGCTTCTTCTAGTCGTTGGGTGTGAGTCTAATGGTCCAAATTCTCTTTGCATGCGATCTAACGGTTGTTTTCGCTCCTCCTTCTAAGATTTTAACTCGTCTAACTTAGATAGTTTCTAAGCCTTCAAAGGTCTCTACCTTTGAACCTCCTATAAGTTTGTCTCTTAGACTTCAAATACACTTATGAAAAGTTCTACCCCTCTTGAGCTTGGTCTTCATGAATCTTTTGAATTCTCACTTACTCCTTGCTTTTTCAGGGATTTCGATAACTCAAGTACGAATGATTTCTCAAAGAGAAACTCCTCCACCCTCCTAGCATTCTCCTTTTTTCTTTGTACACACTTTGCACCAGATTCTCATGCAGGTTTGAGTTCCTGCGGATGACTGTGCCCACCTTGTAGCAACCACTTTGTACTCCTTCCAAAGTGAAAGTTTCGTGCTAGATCTTCTGAGCTTCAGAATCGAAACAGATCCTGTCAACACACTCATTGCATTCTGTGTGCACACTTTTCACCACTCGGCAGAAGAGAAACTATTGAAACTTATCCTAAGATTCACAGTTCCATCTACTCATAACAAAATTCATTCATTCATTCACGAAAACACAATAATAAGGAATCACAAAAAATATCCACACTATGCATTAGATAAATTTTCCTTTGTTATATTCCAAAGTGAAAATGGATACAACTGTAATGAAAAAGAGAAACTTAAAACTCAGAAATCTCATACTAACTTGCATCTAGCCTCATTTGGGTGTACCAAACCTTTATTTATCTTAGAGGGATCTTAGGGTTCCCCTCGACTACTTGTCTACATCAAAACCTAACCTACGTCTATCTTAGTCTAGTCCCATTCTAGATCTAGAGTGGAAACTCTCACTTCGCTTGCTATCACTCAAGCGTGCCTCAAAATATTTTTTCGACGCTGAGTTAAGGCAGAATTCAAAATATCTGGTGTAACTGCCAGTGTTGAGATTCCATATAGATTCCCAGACACTTATAGGTCCTACTCCACATGCTTGCCAACAATGCTCTTGCATCAAATAGACATCCACTACTTTGGATATTGTATACATAGAGTTATTTACTATGGATTCAAACCTAGTAAGAAACTTTTTGTGTGGGCCTTCATCCAACAAAGGTTACCAAAAGCATACACTCGAGATCTTATTTGATGTCTTAAAACCTCCAACTTCCTCTTTGTAAGGTTTCACTATTGCATGATTGGTTGTTGTAATCATAGTCATGGTAGTATCCTAGTGATTGTACACTATTTCCCCCTCAACATCGGAATTATGTGAATTTTTGTGTCATCAAAGCTTAACAAATTGTTAAGGTGAGGGATTGGTGCCACCTAACACATCCTCATAAACTCTTGCAAAAAAATAGCTTCAAAGTCATCCATGGGTACCACTTTGAAACTAGTATTTCCACTCTAGTGTCCAAGCTATAAGTTGACTGCTTTAGCCAAGCCAACCACCCTACCTGTGTTAGAGTTTACTTCCTTGAAAAAATACTGCACCAATTTCAACTACACATTGAGTTTAACAACCACTACTTCCTACATAAAAATGTGGGTTGCACTATTGTTAACCATCACCATAACTAACTTATTCTTCAACTTGGATTGAACATGTTAAGGTCCTAACCCGCACATAGGTAGATTAATGTATTCGGATGTAATAAAGGTCAATATTAATAAGACCTTTCAATAAAATAGAATAAGGCGGATGTAAGAAGACCTAATAGAAGCTTCCGCTTCTAGAAGGATC